>JAQQZX010168652.1:0-20140 GCA_030068355.1 Notoglanidium maculatum
CCCCCAGATCTGCACCTTTACCTAGTAAAAGGTTATTAACAAAAAGCTTGGCTAAACATATAAGTTTTCAGCCTAGATTCAGCCTCATGAATTGTATTTATGTATAAAGTTGTGGTCATTAATTAAAAAAAAAAAAAACAAGAATTTGGTGCACAAGTTTGAATTTATTTTGGGTTTTCTGAAATGAACTGAAGCTGGTGCTGAAAGTTCCAAAACGTCTTAACTTGCTGAGGCCAAGGCCTTTAAGCTTCCTGTTTAGTGATCATGGTTGACTACAGCTAGTAGCTTCTCTGTGCACAACATAAAAAGGGTTTGTTTGACAAGTACAAGTTAATGGGTGGTGTAGGTCTTGAAGAAGACCCAGACTGTCACCCACAGCTGAGAGGAACTTGGTTCTGATTGTCAGGAACAACCCAGGAACCATCAAGGCACAGGCTTGCCATGAACTGGAACCTGCTGGAACATTGTCTACAGTCAAGTGAGTTTTACATCATCATGGACTGAGAGGCTGCTGTCCAAGAAAGAAGCCCCTGCTCCAAAATCAACACCTTCAAGCTCGACTACAGTTTGCAGCTGACCACATGGGCAAAATAAAAGACTTCTGGAAGAAAATTTTATGTTCAGATGACTTGTTTGGCCACAATAACCAGAGGTACAGAGGAACACTGTACCAACTGTTGAGCATGGTGGTGGTAGCATCATGCTCTGGAGCTGTTTTGCTGCCAGTAGAACTGGTGCATTGTACAAAGTGGATGGAATAATGAAGAACCTTAGAATTCTTCAGCAGAACCTCAAATCAGCTAGATGGTTGAACTTAGACGCAATTAGGGGTCCTAAAAGGACAGTGCTCTGGTTGTGGAATGGATAAAGCAGGCTCACATTGAGCTTAAAACAAGTCCTGACCTCAACCCTGTTGAAAATATGTGAAATATTCTTGAATGTTTTAAAAATGATACAAAAAAACAGTCATCAAAGTTGATGTCATTATATATGGTCCGATACTTGCATGTGTAATTAATTTATTAATATTTTAACAAACTTAACCTGACTTAAGAGGTTTTTGACCAGTGAATGTCTAGATATGTGTTTTATTCTTCATTGATAAGAACGGCTGCATCTCCTGCAGTAAGTGCCTCTCATTACATGCTCATCCACTGACAGTTTCCAGTGTTTGTTCTAGCTATGTCTGTGCTCAGTTTTTCTTGTAGTTGAATACATTAGGCTTAAAGTCTCTTTTTATAAAAGATTAAGTGCATAGCAGATTGGCTATGACTAGATGGCAAATTTGAGACTAAACTGTAGTGAATCACAGATCGGTGTTTTTTAACATGCACATAATACATTGATTTCAAGGCATAACCTGTTGTTTAATAGTGTCTCGGTCGAGTCTGCTAAATATACCGACAGAATGTTCCAAACCATGTACCTAATAGTTGAATGGCAGCCAAACATATAACACTTCATTCATAAGGACATGAACTCTGCCCCCCTCTCTCTCTCTCTCTCTCTCTCTCCCTCTCCCTCTCTCTGACTCACACGGAGTCAGCATTTCCAGGAATTGACCTATTTTGGCATGCTCCGAGCACATGACCAGCTGAGCTGAAGGCATGTTCACTATATGCACTGGCTTCTGTCTATTCTTATTTTGTTTTTAATTGGACAGATATAAATTGAATAGTGTTTCTTAAGGAATTAAAACAGTGTTCTGTATTCAGACAACTTTGTTCATCTAGTCCTTACACTGCAGTTCTTGCATTGCAAACAGAGTCTCCAAAAACCTGCTATGTGCGTGCGACACTTCATTCGGGTAGAGCCGGGGTGGAGTTATGAGGTTTTGTCGACAGTTTAAGGATCCAATGGAGTTACAAGATTTAGTCACAAGCGCTCTTTAATACTTTTCATTGATTAAATCTTTCTAAACACCGACAGACAGGCACAAAGGGTGACTAATAGCCTTAATTCATGAAAAAGAAAGACCAAATACAGAGATGGGAGGTTTCTTCCCAACAGGAATGATATAGATGTTACTTTGACACGTAGCATCTACCTGAACTTTGTTGCAGACCTTGTCAACTCCCCTTCATGACCAGAGTATTTCTGACCGGCAGTGGCCACGTTCAGCAGGATCATGTGCCCTGCCACGCTGGAAAGATTGTACCGTGTGAGCTGAGCCAGTACCTACAGGAAATGCTAAAAATATGCTGAGTTAAGGCCTCCATCACAGTGATTACAGAAACATTAAGACTAAGACTAACATCTCAGACTGAAATTACCTTTAGTAGTGTAGTGTAATCCCCAAGGTTTCTCTCTCTTTTTAAAAGTCCTTCCCCATAATAATGTTCTTATTGTTATTTATCTTCTTGCTATCTATAGTTCTACTATTTTTATCTCCTAATTAGAACAAATCTCAGATGGCTTCCTATTCCTTTCGGTTGTAGCTTATATAAGGTAAAACCTCATAATGGAACTGAATGCTGAATGCTACACTTTTGTATTTCAAGTAGGAAATAAAACTAGTTTTTCCAACACAGTGCCTGTTCCTCATCACCAGAGACTGACCTCCAGAGAAACCTGGCCTTGTTTTGTGTTGGTGAAGCACTTTTACCTTGGTATAAAACTACTTATGGGGCCAAGTGCGTTTCATCCACACCAAGTGGCCTCAGCTAAATAACGATTACATAACAGACCTTTGTCCATCCATCCATTATCTATACCGCTTTATCCGTCTGTGTCACGGGGAAGCTGGAGCCAATCCCAGCATCTTCGGGCGAGAGGCGGGGTACACCCTGGGCAGGTCGCCAGTCCACCACAGGGCCAACACAGACAAACAGCCACACACGCTCACATTCAAACCTATGGGGCAATTTAGAGTAGCCAGTTGACCTAATCTGCATGTCTTTAGACTGTGGGAGGAAACCGGAGCACCCCGAGGAAACCCACACATGCACGGGGAGAACATGCAAACTCCACACAGAAAGGCGACCCGGGGATCTAACCTTCTTGCTGTGAGGCAACAGTGCTAACCACTGCACCACCGTGCCGCCACAGACCTTTGTATTCATTTCATATCCTATGAACATCTTTTAACACGCACCCTAGGAATATCAAATTACTGCAAGCTTTGTGAGGATATATTTTTCAATGAGATCTAACATCATATTAATGTCAGCCCAAACCACTATATTATTTTTGAATAATAGATTAGGGTGGAATAATAACTTGAATTTGTGGTTCTATGAAAAAGTTAGGAGGAAAAAGAAGCATGTCTATATTTTAGATTCATGGTGTGTGTGTATATAATGTCATTAGTACAAAGCCTGTTTACAAGCGCTGATGTTTTTTTAAATCAGTGTAGAAATGACTGGCTGTTTCTCATGTTGATGTCCTGACACCAGTGAATGGAAGTCAGAAATGTGGTCTTTCCTCATCTGTAGGAAAAGCTGGGGATTTATCTAACTGTGTAAAATCCCACTGTGAGGCTCCCATATCCAAGCATATCAGCCCAAATCTGTTTTATATTAAAAAGCAAACTGGAAAAATGCCCCCAGCTGTACCTCATGCACCCAAAACTCCACAATCAGGACAGGATTCGGTCTGAAAAACTATATGTGGAAAGCTTTCTTCAAGTTTTTAATGGCAAAAGGAATAATATCTAATAGATCCAAAGTACATCTAGACATTCAATAACTTTCCAAAACAGCAAAATAAAAATAAGGTATGATGCTACTACTAATAAAATGCATTATGTATTATAATACTAATGGAGCCTTTGAATAGTCTTTTCTAAGAATTCCTGTGGACTTTTCAAGGCCTGTTTGCACAAATGTTTAGATGTTGTAAGACTCAGTCGTTGCAGAAGATTTATTACAGTCATGTGGCCTGCCGGAGTTAAGTCTGTGTGTGTGTGTAGAAGTCATTACAGATATGCGGGAACTGAGCGTCTGGGTTTGGGGCTACTTCATTTACTTGGTGTTCTTTTGCACATTGGAACATTGTCTTTTATATTTTTATTTCACTAAAATCAGTTTAAGATTTTCAAAGGATGTGGTAAGCATCGTACAATCTTAGTATCTTAAGAGAATGTGGGATAACAACTGCCAGTGTGGCTTTAACCGGTCTGATCACACATTATTTTCCCAGAAATGGTGCTCACAAAGCTGAACACATTTGCTGTCATCAGAATGTTCATCTTGTATGTACACTGTGATGAAATTAGACAACTTTTGGAAATCACCTAACAGCATTTTGTGTGTGTGTGTGTGTGTGTGTGTGTGTGTTTATAGTTACAGTTTGCAGCAGCGAAGTTTTAAGACACTGGACTTTTACAGGAAACATGAAGATCTCATTACTCCTGCTGGACTGGCTTTCTTTCAGAGTCAGTGGGATAAATCTGTCACCAGTACCTTTCACACATTGCTCAGTAAGGTTTTTTTTTGTTTTGGTTTTTTCCCCCTCCACATGCACGGACACCCAGTGTTTATGTAGCAAAGGTTGTGTTGGTTTTCAAAGAAAGTGGAATTCTTATCAGGAAGTGGTTGCAATTTTCAAGGGCGAATGAGTTTAAATAGGTTTCATGTTGTCCTGAGCGTCACGCCTGAAATCAATCAGATGGCGCTCGGCACATTATCAAAATCTTTGTCGTTCATAACAATGTAGAATAAGTAACTATAGATCAAAGAGGGGTAAACAAAGGTTGCACTAATGTTAATGCGCAAATCCTAGTCTTTCACATTAATTCACGGATCAGTGCAGATATTTTTTCCTGCGTAAGAATACCCTTACCCGTGATGATCGTTCTTGTGGCTTATTGCTTTATTAAACAATATAATTCTGTATTAAATAGTGCTGATTTTGTCTTATTGTGATGGAACAAAAGAAACAGTGAAAAGACTTAGCCTGATGTGAACGTAACATTTCTTTAAGTCACCACTTTCATCTAAAAACTGACGTTTTTTCCAAAGAGGCCTGTGGATTTACATTAGGTTACAGTTTGTCCTCTTCAGGGTGCCGTTTCTACTTTGCGTTGAATAGTGTTTATGCATGTGCTTGTTTTTTCCACTTTGCATTTCCACCCAAATAACGACTCCTGTGCACCTGTCAGATTGGGCTTTCTATGTTTAGATTGTTAAAGTTTCCATAACCGTTTGTGACAAGTTAACATTCCAGCCCTTCCTTTCTTTGACAGAAGCTACATTGCAGAGTTCAAGCAGAAACCTGAAACTGCTTAATACCCAAATGAGTTCTTTGTAATATAAGTATGTGCTTAAGAATCAGAGACTAAAGTAAACAAATGCTCCTTCTTCTCCACAGATATGAGAGAACCGGTGTTTGAGTATGACCGACCACCAGTGTATCATCCTCCCCAGAAAAAATACCCTCACGGTCAGCCGCTTCGATATATGGACCGCTACAGAGGCGGAAAAGAACACACCTATGGCATTTACTAAAAACACACTCTGTACATTTGTTATTGTAGAAAATTTTCTAATAAAATTGATTTACATCCAAGACCGTTTTCATGTAGAAGTTTGCCAGGCATGAAATATTACACTTAGACCTTAAGTAATAAATAGGTAAAGATATACCATGAAAATTACAGAAGCAGTTAAAGTTGATGTGGTTTAAAAAAAAAAAAACTTTCCCATGGTGAAAAACTTACTGACCTTTATGAAGCTCATGATTATCCTTTCAATATTATCAATTACTTTTTCTTTGTTAAATAACAGCACAGTTTTTATTCCATATATTATTAGGTTTAGATTATGACCTCACATGCTGCCTGCTAGACGTCCCTGTGAAGGAGTTGTTGCTATAGAGACGTGCTTTATAATGATCGCATTAATATTAACCTGTCATTTGAACTGGAACTAATGTCTGAGCTGGTGTTCTGACTTTAAAATGAATCCACATCTTCAGACTGGAGAATTCGACAGCACTGTGGTATAATATGTATTAGTATGTGGCTGTATTACATAACCACTTTACCTACTTGCCTCATTTAGAAAGTGAGCGTTGCTCTAATCAAGTCAAAACCAGCTCGATTACATTTTTGCCACAGTGATTATCTTCACAAAACAAATAGTAGATTCTGGAGGCAAATCAGGAGCCAGCATAAAATAGAGCCCTTGCTGGTACGTTTGCCTAAATAATTAAAAAAAAAAAAATAGTAGTAGTAGTAGGAAGAAGAAAAAGAAGAAGAAGCCAAAGCTATGCTTTTTGGCCACTGGAGGGTTTTGTTTAGGGTGTTTAAAACATAAAACCTCCCAATGATGCAATTTTTTATCTGCAAGTCAGGGAGTTCCCTAATTCTCCAGTCAAACACAAGTCTCAGGGTGAACACCATAGCACGTACAGTATAACTCATTATAAGCATTTCACATGTTACCTACGAATAGCATGAAGTAAGCTTTAGGATAAGGGAAGTAAAGACAGCTCGTCTCAATTTAATGCTTGGCACTGTATTATGATTTAAAAGCCTCATCAGAATCATTAGCACTTGAGCTAGCAGTTGTTTGTTTTGTGCCCCTAACCCAGAATGACACTTGCACACATGCACACACACACACAAACTATTGTACTCTGTTACATCATCCTTGTTATTCAGCTTCCTAAATTCGAAGGCGCAGCACAGAGTTCAGAGATTTTCTGGAAATTCCAGCTGGCCAGATGCCTCTTGGCCGTCGTGGGAGTGCAGGATGAAAAGAGAAAAGCATGCGCAAGCATGAAGGAGAGCAGGATAGAAATAGAGTGAGTTTAGTCTATGAAATATAGACATCATAAGATCAGATTGTTTCTGATTACGGCATGTAATCTGAACAAACAACAGATCAATCTTATAAGGTGGGAAATAAACATGGGCGTAAACATGTATTTTGTATTAAATATGTTCAGCATAGAAGGATGGAGCAGAGCTAGCTTAATAAAAGATAATAATACTCACACACTACTGTACATGCATAAAGATTTCTATTGTTTAGCACAATTAGCACTCTCATTCAGTAGTGTTGGCCCTTTTTTTTGTTTTTTTTTTATTATAAACTATATTAACTCCCTGCCAAATGCCGTACATGTAGCTCTATTTGATTTGGGGAATTTACTTTATCCAACTTCCCCTTATTTTGGGTCATTTATCCTCCTAAACTTATCAGATCTGCAGAAGTTTCAGCAGTGACAACAGATTTGTAGCGATTCTGTTTAATCAGAAGGAAACAGCTGAAATACAATTCAGTTTTGTTATGGCTAATTTAGACTTACTGTAGATATTCATTAATAATAACTAATTACTGTGTTCAATGTTCAACATGTGTACTAAAATGCAGAACATTCACTGTTACTTCAGCACGGTGCAGATAAACAAAAAAAAAAGTGGTTATTGAAGGTGACCATCAATCTGTGAATGTATGATTACATAATTTACTCTCATGAAATGTATATATGTATACATTTGCAGTCAATCTTAATAAGGAAAAAAAAACAAGAATTTGGTGCACGAGTTTTCATTTATTTTGGTTTTCTGAAATTAACACCGTCAAGTTATTACATACAGTGTCAAAAATATACATACACTCACTCACATTATTATTTCAGTGGTTCCGAAGGTTGAAAAATGTCTTAACTTCCTGTTAGTGATCATGACTGACTACAACTGGTAGCTTCTCTGTGCACAACATAAAAAGCTGGTCAGGAACATCCCAGGAACCATCAAGGCTGGAACATGGACAAAATTATAGCCTTCTGGATGAATGTTTTATGGTCAGATGACTTGTTTGGCCATAATGACTAGAGGTAGAGAGGAACACTGTACCAACTGTTAAGCATGGTGGTGGTACCATCATGCTCTGGAGCTGTTTTGCTGCCAGTGGAACTGGTGTATTGCACAAAGTGGATGGAATAATGAAGAATTCTTCAGCAGAACCTCAAACCATCAGCTAGATGGTTGAACTTGGACACAATTGGGGGTTCGAACAGAACAATGATCCCAAACACACAAAGATGGTTGTGGAAGGGATAAAGCGGGCTCACATTAAGCTTAAAACAAATCCTGACCTCAACCCTATGGAAGATCTGTAGACTGTGCTTAAAAGTCTGGTCTGTGCCTGCAAACACACTAATATCCAACCTGAATTCTACCAGAAGCTTGGTGATGGCTACCAAAAGCATCTGATCAAGGTGACACTTGCTATGAGACATTTAACCAAGTTTTGTATGTCTATTGTTAACCCTGTATTGATTTTAGAAAACCCAAGAGGAATTAAAACCCTTGCATGAAACTGTTGTTGTTTTTTCTATTAAAGATGAATGTTGCACAATCATTCGTCCCCAGAAAAAGAAAATCACTGAAAGCCCAATTCTGCCTTGGCATTCATGTCCATGATGATTGCATATAAACTTCTGACCTCACCTGTATATGATGTATTCTCATGAAAATCCCAAATGTAATGAGTGCCAATTCAATGCAAATCAGTAACATTCCCATTGAGGATTTGATTTTCCCACTCCTCTTCCAGTGCTTTAGTGGAAATTCCAGATTTCACATAATTGCTCTTGCTTTATTTGGGGAATGGATGTTGACACAGTATCAGAGAGCAGGAAGGAAACAGGAAGGGAACTTTCTAAACTCACAAGGGGTATTATCACATGACCAAATTATTTCTGTGAAAAAGAAACAGCTGAAATGTTCAGTTTCGTTACTGTTAATTCAGGCTTGACCTCACACCCTGCAGGAATATATTAATAATAATAACATTTATTATTATTATTATTATTATTATTATTATTATTATTATCATCATCACCACCACCATCATCTGCCAACATTTCTATTTGATGGTTAACTGAATAAGATTTCATGCCAGAGAACACTTGTTAAGAATTATGGTTAATAACTAGCAACGATGCACCCAACCCAACACACCCAGTCGTTCCTTTAAATATATACAGATCAGAAATTGATTCACATAAATAGCCATACCTTTATTAGACATTCATTATTAGATTTTACTTGTTTAATATACCTAAAAAAATAATAACATTAATTACTTAACATATTCATTGTATTCAATATGCATACTAAAATGCAGAACACATGAGGTGTCACAGTGACTTCAGCACCATGCCGGATCAGCCGAGGAGTTCGTTAGGTCTGTTAATATGGAATGTGCCAAAACTCTGTCAATAGGTTATTATGACAAGACACGAATAAATTAATATCTACACAATCATAAACCATTACCTTGTGGAAAAATTCAATATTAAACTAAAATACCTAATAATGAAGAATTTCAGTCCCCTCTGTAAAGCTTTTGCTGTATACTGAAGACATTTGGGTTTGAGATCAAAAGATGAACATGAGATGATTGCTGAAATTCTGATCTTTCATTTCTTATGTCATTCTAACATAGATATATTAAACAACTTAGGATATGGCACTTTTGGTGGCAGAGCACACATCTTTTAAGTGATCAAAAGTATTGGAACACATGCCTGACGTGTTTCTTATTGCCCATGTGTGCCTTGTTAAATTGACTTTGCCATTTCAATACTTTCGGCAGGGACTGTGTATATATATATATAAACATATATAATATTTTTAAACTCACATTATTTAATAATGTCTCTTTAAGGATCCTTATCTGGCAATCAAAGTTACTTTACCCTAGCTTACCATATACAAATTATATAATGTATTATTTATCTTTATCTTTGCATTTTATTATCTTTACTGTACTTGTTTCATTTACAGCTTACATTAGTTGTGCTTTATTTTTTTTTTAAGGCAGTAAGTGAAGTCAGATTTCTGCTTTCCGGATTCCTCCGACAGTCGAAAGAAATACAACGGAGGTCAACTGGAACACATTAGCCAAAATGTGATTATGCTCAGCTGCAGTGAAAGTCTAAGCTTACAGGGGATTTCATAATGTTCAGTGACCCTTACTTTAATCTTAGGGCATGTGACATGTTAAGTGTTTTTGGACATGGCCATGTTGATTATTAAACCTTTAACTATTTTCCACCTAATGTAATAATTTGGCAAAGTCTTGGGTTTATCGCCCCAGTGGATTTAACCCCCACCCTTGAGGTCTCACATACAGTCACACATTTATAACTTCTTTTCTTCTTATGTTCTTCATACAGACTCTGAGGCGAGTAAACAGCTCAGATCTGTAGATGTTCAGTCAGGAGCTTTTCAAACTGTTTGTTAATCTGATGTAAAATAAATGTAAATTACACATCACCTCATTAATCATATCGCCACGTAGCATTACGAGGTGGGATTTGAGGACATCAGCCAAGTCATGAGTCATGATCAGGACCAGGCTAATTCCAGCATCTGTCTCACATCCAGGACTTTCTCTCTGGGTTTTCCCACAGCTTCTCCTCTCCGCACCTCCTCAGAGTTGATTTTCTCCCACTCTGAGAATGATACTGTTCTCACTCCTGAAAATGACACACATCCAGACACTTCAAATAAGGATAAAGGGCACGACTGTGCAAAAACTGGCATAAATACCCACAGTTTTGTTTTTGTGTCTCTGAGAACCTCTGAGTCCTCAAATTTTTCTTGGCATCCACAGTGTTCATTTAGTGTGGGCTCAGCATCAGCTATGAAGAACTTAGGAAAGCTTTTTGATCAGTATCGCAGATACACTGCAAAAACATTTTTTTAACAAGCAAAAGTTTATCATAAATATTTGATAAGCTTATTTTTAGATATTGTTACTCATTTCCAGCTTGAAATGGATTTATTCAATTGGCGGATAATTCTGCTTATTTCAAGTGTTTATTACTTGAAATTAACAAAACTATTTGCCAATAGAAAAAGACAATGTTAAGCATAAACTTAAATACAGTAGATTTACTCACTCATAGGCTTTTCTTTATTTTGATTATTTTCTACACTGTAGAACAATACTGAAGACATCAAAACTGAAATAGCACATAAGGCACATAAGGAATTGTGTAGTAAACTAAAAAAAAAATTCATATTTTTGATGTTTTGACATCTAAATATGATAGCTTTGCACACTATTGGCATTATCTTAACCAGCTTCATGAGGTAGTCACCTGGAATGCGTTTCAGTTAACACGTGTGCCTTGACAAATGTTAATTAGTGGAATTTCTTGCCTTCTTAATGTGTGATCATCAGCTGTGCTGTGTGGAGGTAGTGTTGGTATACAGTAAACAGTATGCAGTATACAGTATGCTCAATTAGGTAAAGAGAAACTACAGCCCATCATTACTTAAAGACGTAAAGAGTCGTTTATGTAATAAAAATAAAGGAAAAAAAAACACAGAATTAGAAGTCCAAACTTTTGACTGCATGTACTGCATGTCTACAAATAAGATTTCTTGTCATATTTTTATATAATTATGCCATAATGAGAAATATTAGAACTTTCCTTTATTCAAGAGATATTTACTTACTATCATGTTTTGCACTTTAGTGCAAGGTTCATTTGAACCAAATTCTTGCAACAATGAAAATAAAGTCTGTGTACAGATTTTCAAGAAGAGAAAAAAAATTGAGAGGATCATTTTTATTGTTTCCATTTATTAGAATGGGGAACTAAAACCGGTTAATGTCATTTAGTCCTATTGATCACATGTATATAATATGTCTAATAACAATTAGACATATTTCAAAACTTTCATTCACTTTATAAAAAAAAGAAAGAAAGAAAAAAAAGAAAAAGGTCATGTTTACAATTCAGTTGCTCTAGACTCTGGGAAAAACTCTCTCTTTTTACCAAGAACACTGGAGGTGATACGAGCACCAACAGGTTTTTAGGACATTGTCATTTAATAGTTTGGTTGAAGGAAGACTGGAAACAGAATATTGCCAAGCACATTTTCTGTTAGGGAGGGTTATGTGCTTGGTCCAGGACACAAAAACAGACTGGTCATATTCAGCATCTGGTTATCATCCATCCTCTCATTTAAAGCCCACTCACCACCCACAATCTCTCCTATAGAGCCATCTCTGTTTGACCTACAAACCACGGCGCTTACGTCTTTAGACCAGAAATTCAAGTTCAGTTGTTTCGAATGGGACGTTTTCCTCAGTTATGCAATGATGGATTGAATAAGAGATTACAGAGCCTTTATAATCACCACATAATGATCATGGCCTAATTACCTAAATTGCAGGCCTTTAAAATGAACTATGTGAGTTTTACTATCATCTATATTAATCTTTCAGTTCATTTATTGACAAAAAAAACATAATAATTACCTTTAAAGTCAGTAATGAAAGCTATAGATTTTGTTTATTTTTAATGTTTCAGATGTGGTTTTTTTTTTATGTTATTTTATATCCAGGACCTGTTAATTCCAACTCAGGTTTCAGAGAAGCACTTCATAGTTAGGGCAAGATTTAAAAACCTGTCTGATGGGTAGTGTGTGTTCACTGCAGTTGCACTTTTGTTGTATATTCAGGATGCAGAAGATGTATTAAAGTGTATTTTGTGTGTGTGTAATAATACACAATTCAATTATATATATAATTTGTACTTTTGTTTGTGTTTGTTACCTCGAGTCTTCAGTAAGACTGAAATCTCCTGAGCGCCACCTTTGTTGACTGATACATCGAGTGTTCCTGATTCCACATCTTTCAGGAGAATTCGTGCCGTTTCAAAACTGTCATTCATAGTTGTTGCAATTACACCAGTCGGCCCACGCTTTACCCAGCCACTGCAATATAGCCCTAAACACACACACACACACAGGTTTTGCATTTACGGGATTTGACAGACAGCCTCATCCAGAGAGATATTTATCTCAATTTAAACAACTTAGTTATTTATACATTATACATTTATACAGTGGCTGTGCTACAATTTTAACTCACAACCATCTGATCAATAGTCCAATGTTTTAACCACTGAGCTACCAATGCCCAAGAGGACCTTGCATTTACTTTGTATTACAGTAGTGGCTAATACTAGTGAATCCTAGATATTACTAAAACAAACTGAAAATTTACAGCTGTTTTACAGCAAAGTGTTTTTGGTAATGACCAGCCAGTGTGTTCACAATTCCCATATTTGGTCTATGGTTACAAATACCAGAGTACACATTCTCAAAGATAGGTACACACAGACACACACACACGCAGCACTCACGTTGGTTTTGCTATCCTTGTGAGGAACGTCCACTGACATAACGCAGCTAATTAATGCTATACCTGCACCTTAACTTAACCTTTACCTTAACTTCAGTAATGAAAAGGAAACTTTTTGGCTATTATATTTTTTCTTAAAAAAATCCAACCAAACACACAAACCACCATGAGGATCATTCAATTGTGCAGACCATCCAAAACTGTCAAGTCTTATTATCTTTGTGAGGATGTTTGTTCCTTATAAAGGTGTATAAACACTCACACACACACACACACAGACTACAGAGTTAAAATGTGACACACCCACACCCACAGGTGTCGCCAAACTAAAATAAAGCTAAAGGCTTTGGTCCAAAATTGATTTATTTTGATATGGGTCTGCTGATTTATTACATTTTCTGTACTGTCCTAGAAATCAACCAAAGGCAGAAATCTTTTTATTCACCCTGCGAGACAGAACATTACCTCCAGTAATTTGTTTTATCAGACAAATTAATAAATTAACAGTACTTGTCGATGCTGTTGATGGCAGCGAAACATATCACAAGGGGTGGCACTGCATTATTAAACATAGTTTAATAATTACACTAATCCCTACGTGCCAAGAATCAGCTGTTATTTCTCAAACTGTCCTCTGACATATTCTTAGCATCTATCTGGAGTGAGGCCCTTTCTTATGTTCTTACGGTCATAAACCATGCTGTTTATACTGTTGATAGCAAATGTTCAAGTACAGACTTGGTTTATGAGCTGATAAGGTCTGTCACTTCCAAAATATGTCATTTGAGTTTAAAAAAAACAAACAAACAATGTTTGAATAGTACCCTTGAATATCCTCTTAGAAAGACTGTTAAGCAATTTTCAATTTACTTAAAGTACTTACAGTAGTGTCCATCTACTGTTTCAGTAGTCACAAATTCAGAGGAAGCACAACCTTTGTACTTTTTAATATAATATGGCCCTGGCATGGATGTTACATAATGTGCAATGTGTATTTATACAGTCATCTCCAGAGATCAGAAACAAAAACAGCACATATTCCAACCTGTCCCATGAGCAATAATTATTACTCAGAGTAATGCCCTATTCAGACTTGACTGGTTTCACATAGTAAGGTGGTATAATGATGGGATAATGATAAACACTATAATCCTGTCCAAATCCATCATATAGTCTTTTAAATAACTGGTGAATCAACAGAAATAACCACACATTATAAACATCCTGTCCAAACTAATAACTAAAGATTTCATTATATCCTGGGAGAAAAGAAGCATTGAGCTTTTTTCCCCAGTATTAAGATGCTCCAGGAAGCGTTCAGAAGTACTGACCAAGTTTAAAGGGTAGAACAATGAAATACAGACGATGTTAAAAGGGATCTGTCAGAGAAGCAACACTTCCTGGATCTCTTAGTCCTTAGCACAGGTACAGCCTACATGCATGTCATGGTCATGTGACCTGTTAATGCTCACCAGCCACAAGCACTAAACCATGCACTTATAATAATAAGGTGAAAACATTTACTTTGTATTAAAATTAAATGCATCACAGAGTACACATTGGACATTTCAGTGTGGCTACCATGTAGACATGGAGAAAACACTCCCATCTCGGTGATTCACACAGCTTCAACCGACGAAAATTAAATCTATGAAAGTGGTAACCCTAGGTGGTGCAGTGGTTAGCACCGTCACCTCACAGCAAGAAGGTCTTTTGCATGTTCTCCCTGTGCATGCGTGGGTTTCCTCCGGCTGCCCCGGTTTCCTCCCACAGTCCAAAGACATGCAGATTAGGTCAACTGGTTACTCTAAATTGCCCATATGGTGAATGCGAGCGTGTGTGGTTGTCTGTCTGTGTCGGCCCTGTGTGTACCCTGCCTCTCGCCCGAAACGACTGCTGGGATTGAATCCAGCTTCCACCTGTGACCCAGACGGATAAAGCGGATGGATGGATGTATAGAAACTGCAAACATTTGCACATCTCAGGTTGTTAATAGGAGAAAATGAAACAAAGTCATGCAACAACTGGCAGGACATCTGGCACACATGCAATCTGGCAATACATGACTCTAGGAAATTGCCTATTTCCCACTCTCATAATGACGTTCCTCTTACCTGCTGTATGCAACACTCTGCCCATTTCATTGGGCACTGTGGAAGTGTGAGGGTCAAAGGGCACAGTGGGATCAACAGGCAGACTCTTATAACCAATACTGCTGATGAGCAGACCACACTGTAGATCTTGGGTTTGTCCTGTAGGTAGAGCCTGAGCCTCCTCCCCTGAACCCTGTAAGGGTACAGGTACAGAAGAAACAACCCAAACCTTTACCTAGCAATACCACCACATACTGAAGTCATATAACTCTAAACATCAACTTATAACTCAATAAATTGCTCTTTTAGTATTTGTGATATCCAAAAGGCCACATGTGTCACTGATGTGTCACTTCTGAAATTAAGTAGCATAAATAATTCTTGCGTACTATAATTTGTATAGAAAATGCAGCAAGTGTAGTACTCCTTTGTAGAAACCTTTACCTCAAGTTTGTTGACAACCAAACGAATCCCTGTTACTTTGTTCCCACTAGCATCTGGAAGCACTTCCACAGGACTGCGCAGAAAACGAAAACCCCACTGTTTATTTGTTTTCGGCCCCCCTTCATCCACTTTCACAGCCTTCAGCATTAGCTCAGTCAGTCTTTTCCTAGGCCTGGGGAGATCTACACAAAAAATACAAACAAGACCTCAGAAGTTAAGCCAGGACTCACGCACGCACGCACGCACGCACGCACGCACGCACCCACCCACCCACCCACCCACAGGTGATTGGTCTAAAGCCAAATCTCCATTCAGTGTGTTACGCTGGTACGGTTTCTTTTCTTTTACATAAAGTGCTCAGGGCTATAAAAATGGAGTATTGTCATGCCATTAGTACTGAGGAACAATTACCCATTAACTAAAACATGTGGTTTGGTAGGTATGGCACAAGGTATGTGGGTTTTTTTTAGCTCAAGATGAGAACTAGATTATGACTCAACCTACTGAGAATTGATCCTGAATTGTTCTGCACCATCACATCTAGCCTTTGGGAGTGGACACACATACACAGAGAAATATTTTGCAGCCAGAAGCCAAGAACTAAACATTTAAACAGCGGCTCACCCAGGAAAGAACTAATCCTCATTTCATTTCACTCACCAAACCACAGGTCAACAACTCAAAGCAGAACTCAAACACACCGTATCCCTTTGCAAACTAGAATAGAAAGTAAAAAGGTAGTAAAAACTACCATAGATATCTGATAAGAGTTAATAGTCTCTGACCTGCAGGATCTGAAAGCACTTGTTCATTGTTTAATAGTTTGATTTTCTATTCCTGAAATGAGTAGTGTCAGCCTTATGGAAGAGGTTACAAGATTTTTCCATAACAATTTTCATGAAGGACACCTACACTGGGCTTTCATACTAAATAATAAATATCTCATAACTAAATCTCATAAAATAACACACCCGTCTCAGCAATGCGAGGTGAGAGTTTTATGTTCAATATGCCTTTGCCTTTACACAAAAGAAGCATCAGTAAATCACTGCTCAAGTATGCAGGGGTTTTTTCTTTTAAACCACCAGGAACCTGGGGAAAAAATGCTGATCTTCTGTATTAGATAAGATGTAGACACATATTTCTCTCTCTCTCTGTCTGTCTGTCTGTGTGTGTGTGTATGTATGTATGTATGTATGTGGTGGGTAAAGATGCTAAGTACATCAATTAATAAGTAAGTGTATATGGGTTTGAGTGAGTCGTTTGAATGAGTTTGCTGAGTGGTGCCGAAGAGCATACATGGTTTTAATCATTTTCTAATTATCATGAAAATTGTCATACGATTATTGTTGGAAACATGAAATCTATATAATGTCCTTGTATCCTTGTATGTTTTGATCCTCTGAAAGTAAAAGTCCCAAATATGTTCCAGCATGACAATGCCCCTGTGCACAATTTGAGCTCCATGAAGACATGGTTTGCCAGGCTGATGTGGAAGAACTTTAGGGTCCTGCACAGAGCCCTGACCTCTTTGGGATGAAACAGAACTCCAACTGCACCTCACTAATGCTGTGTGACTGAATGGGCATGCTTGGTAATGTTCGTTAACACTTGATATCACTTGATACTTGCTTACAATATAGGAGTTCAAAATCAGTCACGAACACAAAGTGGTAAACCTCGCTCCAACCTTGCTTGTGAATGACTAAGCCCTTCGAGGATGCCCCCTTCACGCCCAGTCATGACACTATAACCCGCTACCAATTAATTTACCTGAAGAATGTTCCAAACAGGTCTTTTTTGAGCATTCCACAACTTTCCCAATCTTTTTTGCCCTGTCCCAACATTTTTGGAACATACTGCAGGCATCAAATTTACAATGACTGCATAAAAAAAACTTTATTGGGTTTTTTTAAAAAAATTTTTTATCAGTTTGAACATTAAATATCTTGCGTTTGTATTGTATTCAAGTGTATACTTGCAAATCATTGCAATGTTTTTATTTACATACACAGCACACAAAAACATTCTCTACAATTTATCTGAACATTTTGAATTGACTCTCTACAGAGATATAATCTGTCTTTGGGAGGTCTCAAAGTTAAAATGGCAGATCAGATCAGTCATGCTGTCATGAAGAACAAAGAACGGTCTATAAAGCGTTGAGAGGTTTTTATAACACAAGTAAAGCTTTGAATCTTCCTAAGAGCACTGTTAAATCTATAACAACAAAGTGGCACAAATAAAGCACTAAAGCAGACATTAACAAGATCAGGGCAAACTGAGGCAAGAAGGGAGATTGTCAGATAAGTGTCTAAGATTTCAGTTACAACACTGAAGGCATTACAGAACTCACTAGTTGAAATAGGAGCACCTGTGCGAAACTGGTCTGATTAGACTAAAGTTGAGACAGTTGGTCTAAAGCCAAAGAATAAGGCTTGGTGCAAACCAAATACAGCCCGACACCCAGTTAACACCATTCCGCTCATTAAGCTCGCTGGTGGTAGGTTCATGTTTTATGGTTGTTTTCCAGCAGTTGGAACTGGAAAGCTTCTTACCATCACAGCCAATATGTATGGAGCCAAATATAAGCAAACTGTAAAAAAAATAATCTGTCAGTCTCTTTTATTCAGTCTGATATCCGTGTTTAGGGCAAAAATATACGTTCCAACAGGACAATGAGGCACAGCACAAGGCAGAAAGTACAAAGGAAGGTTTTTGTTTTGAAATGGGCCAAAGCCCAGACTTAAATCCAATCAGAAATTTGTGCAAGACCAGACAATTACTATCCACCAAGATTCTTCATCTTATTTAAAGAAAGAGTTGGAGAAAATTTGCATTAAGGAATGGGAGAAAATGACAAAATCAAAATGTGTAAATATATCGGAGACATCTCATAGCTGTAATTGCTGCAATGGACAATTAAGTTCACCAAAAATTAGTTATACAGTTGCAAAAATACAGTTGCACCAAAAATGATTCAACCTCTATTTCAAATAAGGTTTATTGGCGAAATTTGCAAACTTTCAGCTGCAACAAACAAATCAAACAAGAACTTAAATAAACTTAAATTTAAAATTAATTATTCAACCCTTTAATGACAACCTTCTTTAGGTACTTAGTAGAGCACCCTTTTGCCATTATGACCTGCTGCAAACATGATGCATATCCAGACACCATCTTCTCACAGCGTTCCTGAGCAATCTTAGCCCATTCCTCATGGGCAACAGCCTCCAGCTCACTGATATTCCTGGGTTTGCCTACTGCAACCACCTCCTCAAATCCCACCAGAGATTTTCTATGGGGTTCAAGTTAGGCGACCGTGACGGTCACTCTAGAATCTTCCAGGACTTTTTTGGAAACCAAGACAAATGAAACTATGGGATACATATATTTATGGATAAATGTATAGATTTATAAGTTTAAAGTTAATAATCAGAACATATCTGTTTCTGTAAAGCTTCTTTTTGACCATGTCCATCGTTAAATGCGTTATACAAATAGTACTGAATTGAATTGAACACTGATATACAGATTTTTAAAAAATTATCAAATAATTTTTATATAAATAATCAAATATCAAATTTACTTTCAATCTTCTTCCTTGGTATCTGCTTCTGTACCAGCACTCCAGTAAGTCCTTGCCTAGATGATCTTTTCCCTGTTATCTTTTTCATTACCGGCACTATACCTAGTCACACTGCCTAAACTTGGAGGAAAAAAAAAAAAAAAACTGCGCCAGATGTTTTCTAATCAATCTGGCTGAAATCAAATTTTGTCAGGCTTCCAAGGGTTCCATAAAAACTAAACAAACAATGAATGCAGTGTGCACTTTCAGCAGGGTGTCAAATTGCAGTTTGAAGACAAATGAAGACAAAAAAAAAAAAATATTTATTTTTTATTTTATTTATTATTTCATTTAAATACTTTCTTTAATTGGATTTCTGTACCGAGATACTTTAAAAGAAGCAGAAAAATGTCTAATTCTAAAAATGCTTAAATTTGATAAAGCAAAAAGAGAAAAAAAAAATCTGGGGGATGAACATTTTCTGGAGACAGCGCATATACAAAAAATAAGGGAAAGGTTCTCCACCAGAGGTGGGTAGACTAAGCACAAACTGTACTCAAGTAAAAGTACTGTTAATTTACAATGAGTGAATCAAGTAGAAGTAAAAGTACTCATAGAGATAACATCTTGAGTAGGAGTTAAAAAGAATCTGATAAAATGACTCCTCAAGTAGTGAGTAACTTCATATAATGAAGGTTTAAAAGATGGGCGGGGGTTGAGTAGTGATGAGTAAATATGTGCTCTCGGATTCCTTAACCGTGCACATGGAGTGAAAAGCACAATAAATACGTTACACAAGCTGTGAAACGTCGTATTCAAGACACAACATAGCATTAAATCTACCCTCGCCATCGAAATGCTCCATTCCTTGTTCTATGAAGAAAGAGGTCGTTTGCAGCTGTGCACATGGACCA
>JAQQZX010168731.1:0-22579 GCA_030068355.1 Notoglanidium maculatum
GAGGTTTGATATTGGCCTATAGTTGGACAACTGACTGGGGTCGAGATCAGGTTTCTTAATTAGGGGTTTGATAACTGTTAATTTAAAGGATTTAGGTACATAGCCAATGCTAAGGAAGACTGTTCTTATAAAATATTCTGATTATTTTTAATAAGCTAATTTGATTGAATGTGCTAAGGGAAGAGTTGATTATTATTCAAACAGGTTCAATTATGTCTGGTATTATCTGCTTGAAGAAACATGGAGGTAAAGGATCTAATTATTAATGAGATTAATTATTTTGATGAGAAAATTAGTGAGATTAGTTCAGTCTCTTGAAGAGGTTTAAAACATGGCTCCAATGGCTGATCTGATATTGAATGGCTTATTTTTTCCCTGATATTGTCAGTCTTGTCATTGAAAAAAGTCATGAAGTCATTGCTACTTCATATTGATGGTATGGATGTTTCTGAGGCGGTCTTATTCGTAGTTAATGTTGCTACGGTATTAAATAAGAATCTAGGATTATTTTTGCTACCTTCTATTAGAGTGGAGAAATATGTTGATCAAGCAGCACTAAGAGCTTTCCTATAGCTCAGAAGGCTCTCTTTCCATGCTAACATGAATACTGTTAATTTAGTTTGACCCCAATTAGTTCTAATCTAACCAGGACAGATGAGACCAGGTTTGAGATGAAATCTGCAAATTCACAAAAA
This sequence comes from Notoglanidium maculatum, assembly GCA_030068355.1. Classification (NCBI taxonomy): domain Eukaryota; kingdom Metazoa; phylum Chordata; class Actinopteri; order Siluriformes; family Auchenoglanididae; genus Notoglanidium; species Notoglanidium maculatum. The sequence goes on from JAQQZX010168731.1 coordinate 696, forward strand.
TTCAGAATATGGCCCTGGGGGTCTGTAAATAATAATTAGTGGAAACGACTTATTTTTAGTGGCAACATATGTTATGTTAGTATAGAGAACCTCAAACGAATTGAATTTATGTCCAGGTTTTTGTGTGATGCCTAGTTTATCAATATAAACAACTGCAACACCACCTCTGCCGCCAGTTAGACGAGGCTGGTGTATATGACTAGCTGGGAGAACTAGCTTCATTTAGTAAGGAAGTTTCATGATTGTAAACTTGCGACTTTTTTTCCACAGTTAAATAAATAAATATGACAGTGGATTTGATTTTGCTGAGCTTCATTGCCGAAGCTGATTAAGCTACTTACTGCTTGGTAGTAGGAAGTTAAATTCATTTTAGCCATTTTAATTAAACCAGATGTGATCTGTGCACGGCTTCTGCATGTTGCAATGCTGTTCTCTTTTTAAATTATCTGAAAGGGGGAAGTAGAAGTCAGTAAGTGCACATGTGGTGCAAGCCTATTTTGTCACTTGCTGTGAGTACCGTGCCACTTCAGATATATACATCAAGACATCACACAACCTTCCTCGTATGTGTGTAAAAATCTGTCTGCAGTTGCAAAATGCTCATTAAATGACAGATCTTCAGAATTACAGTTTTTAACATTCAAAACCATATTGGCATGACCTGTAACAGCCTGAATTGTGTATAGAACATGGAATTAATTCATTGGAAATATTAGCTCAGTAGTAGGACTGCATGCACAAGTGAAACACCTGTCGAGTGTTAATCTAAATGCTGGATGTTACCAGATGTTAATATGTTCACATTGCTGATGTGGCTTTTTCTAATTTAAGATGCCATCATCCCGTGGAGATGCAAAGGCTAAACTTTGGCCTCTTATTAAATACATTTTAAAAGAGTTCCTTTGACATATTTGTTTGTCCATAGTGCTGGGGAAACCTGACTTTTAGACAGCCACTAATGTTACTTTACAGTCAAACTGTTGTGTCCTTTTAGAATTATATAAGAGTGTAAAGGAGACTGTTATGTAATGTCTTGTTAATAATACTAATGAGTTCTGTAACTACTCTGGACGAGAGCTCCTGAACACAGTTCCTTTACAAGTTCCTATTTTGTGTTCCACATCGCTGCATGAACCATTAACAGAATTAACACAAGCTGTGCTACATGTGACTTTCAGCACACTACAGAGGCACAGCAAGACTGTTTGCCTAACTGTGTGAATGTGATTCTGAATGAAGGGAGACCTCAGACATTGAAAAGACATGTGCCATGTGGCAACCGAGTTGTCTTCCATTCCACACTTTTATTCCATATAATAATGCCTTAATTAAGGCTGAGTGATTAATTGAATTTAATTTTCAATTACAAATTTGGCTTCCAATGAAAAGGAGATAATGGACATTATAGGCAAATGATTATTGTGCTGCATCCTGTTTTGCTCTTATTTTGTCTTGTGTTTATATATACAGCACACTCCTTTTTCCTTCACAGAGGTAAGCTTCACCTCTCCCTAAAAGCCCAAACTTGAAGTTCACTTAGAGCCAGGTGCAGGATAATAAGAAGAGCTGTTTCAGCAGTGTTTTTTACTTCACTTAACTCCCAACTAATCAATAACAAACCTCATACATGAATTTTACTCCACACAGAGAAGGGCAGAAAATCCGCAGGTGAGTCATTTATCAACATGTGTGTTATTAAAATGCTGATTTATTCTAACGATGCTAAGCTCTGCTACACTGAGCTAGCATGCTAAGTTATTGACTTAATCCAGTTTTAAAGATTTCACATCTATTTGTTCTATGAAACACCATTATAGTTAGCTACATTTTTGTTAAAATTATTGCCTTTAAAATTGTACTCCTTAATGTGACAATGTAAAGCAATGGTTCATTCACTATCTGGTTGTTCTATTTTCAATCATCCATTTCATGGTTGGTTCTTAAATAATTTAAATAAATGGGTTTATTGTATATCTCTGAATGTATTGAAATTAAATGCCAGATGTTTGCGGTAAGAAAACATGCACCTCCGACGTTCATCAGGCATACACAAAGGTTTCCTCTTGAATCTGGTGTAACCATGAGGTTTCCTCTTAAAGTGACAGTGCCAATTTACTGAAAAGTGATGCATAACAGACATATCAACTTAAACATTCAAGTACCTGTTTGTACAGTTGGTAGACTATTTAATTACTCTAATGTAACAATTGTAATTAACAGTTGGGGGCCGGGGGTGCATGTGAGAGGAGGCACACGTACTTTCTGGAATTAATTAATACCGTATACAAGTCTGCAAATATTTTAATTCCCAAGAATTTTGTGACAAATAAATAATCCACTTGGACGGGCAGTTGATATTGATTAGCAGCTATGTACAGTATGCTAAGCTTGACAACCCAGCTACATTCTAATGTTAACTTGTCTTTAGGCTCTTTACCTGCTTGCTTATAACTTATTTGAAGAGTTGGGTTTTTGAGATTGAACAAATTTATCCAAAACTGATGCATTCAAGTTAACTTTGATGAGTAAGTCTATCTATGTTCCTCAAAAAAAATATTATTATAATAAAAATAATATATACAGAGGTATTCATGAATTCCGGACTGATTCAGGAATTCGGACAGCCATCTTCTCTGTAGTGAAAAGCGAACGTGTGTGTGTGTGTGAGAGTGTGAGGGAGGGAGGGAGAGAGAGAGAGAGAGATCAGGGACTGTATGCAGCTCTACAATAAAAATATATATTTTTAAGTATTTTTAAAAATCATTATATAAGCATAATTTGGCAGCTGTTAATATACCTGGGCAGACAGCCCAAGTAAAGTCTGTGTGTGGGAAACACGGTAATGTATTTCTTTTCCTCCATGGGAAATTGTCAACAGTAAGGTGTTCAATTGATTGAACTGTTTCAGTACCTGAAGATTCAGAGCTGATGCAGGAACAGCCTAGTGATACAAGACAGGTGATTTGATGCAGATTAATAGGAATTCTGTTAGGTTATTCAGTGGACAAATGCTACTCCTTTAGTAAGCCCCAAGTTCTGGATCAATTACAACATCCACAATAATACTGATAAATATGAATGCTCTGACCAGCTGGCCGAGGTCTTCGCCACAATATTCAACCTCTCACTGTCCCAGTCAATAGTCCCCACAAGCTCAAGAGCACCTCAATTATCCCTGTCCCCAAGAAATTACCAACATGTCTGAATGACTTCTGAGCCTTAACGCTCACCCCATTGCCATGAAGTGCTTACAGAGACTGGTCCTCGCCCTCATCAAAGACTCCCGCTGAGATCAGCCTGGTACCAATGCTGTCAGACAGTCAATTCTGTTAACTCATGTTCCCATTATATGATTTAGCATACATAAGGCTCCTCCCAGTCTCAGATTGTTCTCCTTGTTTGCCCATAACAAAGGATCATCATGACATGAAAGTCCTCCCTGTGCTCCTGTTTACCCTCAGGGAACTGTGGTATAATAATTTAAGTGTGATATTTCAGTACTAGGAGTGTAATGATGCACAAGTTTCTAATTTAAATTATAGCATATGAATATGATGGCATCTCGATTTGATGCATTTTTGGTACAGCCAAAATAAACTTTCTTTGTAGAAGTGGCTAAAGTTTCACTTGATTAGAACATCCAACATTGTAAAATTCCAATAACTGAAACTTAATGTAGGTGTCTTTATCCCGTATTGAATCCGTGAGGAACGCCAGTCTGAAGGCAGCAGAGAGTTTGGAGTTTGGTGTGTCTCTGCATGTGTGCACACTGTATGTTTGCAATATTAGCAACAGAGTATTGTGCATATTTGGCAGATTCGGCACACTGTAACGTTTCAGTCCATGGTTCACTGGCTGTCAGCGTATTAAACGAAATGCACTCAAGCACCAGACTTTAAAGACTTCCAGCTCTCACTGGTTGCAATATGTTGGAGTTACTATGCTAGCATATTGGGTCATAAAAATGGCAAGTTTTTAAAACCCCTGTAGTCCAAGTCTGGTTATTCTCAGAGTGAATAGAGAGAAAATAGTATTTATATGTTTTGAACTTTGTCCCTTCGAGATCAAAATGGTCAGATATTCCTGTCCTTATGGACCAACACACACACACACACACCCTCTGAAGCTCACAGAAATGACAGTTAAATGGCTGTCTGACGTTTGCAAAAGCTGAGTCATTTCCCATTGTGTGTTGATCGTAAATTATTCAGGGGGTACAGAGTAAATATTTAATGCTGCTGTAACTTGAGGTTAGAATAGTCTTCAGGGAAATTAGGAGACCTAAAAGACCTTTTTCATTGCTTTCATGGGCCAGTTTTGGTGAGTCTGTGCCCATGATGGTCTTAGAGTCTTGTTCTTTGCTGACAGGAGTGGAACCTGATGTGGTCTTCTGTCCCTCAAGCTTTGATGTGTGTTCTGAGATGCTTTTCTGCTCACCATGGTTGTAAAGAGTGCTTATTTGAGTTACTGTAGACTTCCTGTCAGCATTCTAGTCTAGTCATTCTTCTCTGATCTTTCTCATCAACAAGCTGTTTCAGCATGCAGACCCCCTGCTCACATGATGGTTTTGTATTTTTTGCATCATTCTATTTAAACACTAGGGTCTATTGTTTGTGAAAGTGCACAGAGATCAGTTTCCTGGCATCTGCCAAACACAAATTTGTCCAATGCACCCAGAATATGCCAGATAGTGAAGTGTGATTATTCACTCCAGAGAACATGTCTCCAATGTTGTAGTCTCCAGCTGATGCTTGGATTGTGCATAGTGACCTTGTGATTGTGTGCAGCTACTCAGCCATGGAAACCCATTTCTTGAAGCCCCTGATGCACAGTTTTGAGTTGATGTTGCATTCAGAAGCAGTTGGGAACTTTGTAGTGAGTAATGCAACAGAGGGTAGACTTTTGCGTGACACACTTCAGCACTTTGTGGCTCCCCATTGTACGTTTGTGTGGTCTACCGCTTCATGTTTGTGTAGTTGTTGCTCCTAGAGTCTTCACTTCACAATAATAGTGCTTACAGTTGACCAGGGCAGAAATTTCAGGAACTGAATAGTGTGAAAGGTGAGATTGTACGACACATCCATGATTAAAGTCACTGAACTCTTCAGTACAATCCATTCTACTTTCAGTGTTTTTCTATGGCGATTGCGTGGCTGTGTGCTTGATTTTATGCTACCGGTTAGGTAAATAGCTTTCTTATAGTCACACACCTGATTCCAAACAGAGACAAGTGTTAGTCCACGGTATTCTAAAAAGCAGTAGCTGTGGGTTGTGTTTATGGTATTTCCTAACCTTTTTCATTACCATTTTTTTGGCTTATGCCTCAATAGCAATTCAGTCCAGCAAGTTGTTTGTCATGTGCTCTTATCAACAAATAAATCATGCACAGATTACTGAGAGCAAAAATACTTTTCTTTTTTATTAAGGCACTAACTTCAGATTGTCTTTTTTTTTATTATTATTTTTTACCTCAAGTAATGTCATACTGTAGCAGCAGCATGTTCCTATATTTTAAGTGTGTCATTTCGATTACATGGTTATTCCTGTCTAGACTTCCTTTCTGGGGCTGTTTTTGTTTTGAATGCGGTGGTTATAACAATAGGTGGTAAGATCCTAAGATACCTTTAAGCTTAATATAGGCAACACAGTTATTTGAGAGTTTCCCAACAGGATGCAATGTCATTCCCTAACTATAAGTAACTATAAGTTATCTGTTCTTTCTGGGTTTTTTTTTTCCATTTCCTTTTGTACACTAGAATGCTCAGTTGAGTCAAAAATAGTGATTTTTCCCAATAAGCACTTTTGGCTTAAAAAGGATGGCTATATATGAAAACTGTAACTCTGTTATCTGTGGTGGTGGATCAGTGAGGTTGTTTTTCCCCGTAAGCCTGTTTGTATATGTGGCATCATGAACGCCATAAAGTACCAGAAGATTTTATAAGTGGCAGTCTGGCTTCTTCAGCCGAGAAGCCACACTGGCTGTTCCAGCAGGACAATATTTTAAAGCATACATTCACAACCACACAAAATGGTTCAATGACACATAATCAGGCGTTTGTCATGGCCATTTCAGTCTTCTGACCTGAACCACATTGAAAACCTGTGGAGTGAGCTGAAGAAGAGAGGACCAAGGACCCTGGAGCATCTAGAGTGATTCTGTATGGTCTCAGTTTCAATTCTCTTATCCATTCATATTGGATTAGTTTACATAAGGGACATTTGTAATAAATTATTTTACACATCTTCTCAGTGATAAAATTCTCATATCCTGAAAGCATTAAAATTACCACAGGAGGAGTGAGTTTCTCATGGGTTGTATTTTCTACAACCCTGGATGTTTGTGTCAAATAGTCATATGATCTGAGATATTTTCTTGATTTTCTCAGCTGATACAGCTCTTCATGTGGGTTTATCCATTTATACTTCACAGAGGAAACCCAGGGCTTGAGGGCAAAAGTTGAACCCTAACCCTAACCCTATTCAGAGCTAGTAATTGGTTAAGCAATCAATCTAACACACCTGAGCAACAATTAACACCTGTCAGTCACACATTCCAATATTTCTGATCACTTGAAAAATGGGTGGGTTCAAATGAAAGGTGGCAGTTTCCAAGTAGTTTAACACATTGTAGATGTAAATATCAGACATGAAAGCTGGAACTCTGTCCTATCGTCTCCTATTCCTCTTTGATCTCAAACCCAAATGTCTTCAGTGTATAGTAAATTACCATTCCTATAATTTCAAGGACACTGTGTATTGTATTGAAGTTACTCATTTAATTCTAATTAACTTGAAACATGGAGCATGTATTAAATGTAGCTGATTGCTGATGTTGATTGCTGACACTATTATAGCAGTATGAGAAGCAAATCTAAAAGTACTGTAAACAAAATAAAGGTAATATTTGGTATTCAGGGCAGTTCTACGATGGTTCTTAGAAAAGTGTCCTATTAGGCATCCTATTTAGCTTTAAGAATGTAGTTGGGGATACGGCCTTCTCATTGAATGTCTGTCTGGTTTTTTTTTTATTTGTCTCTTGTACCTGTCAGATTAATCTCAGTAGCGGAGAAAGGTGTAGCACATCTTTAAGAAATTTTCTTTTTGTGACTAGATTGTAGTAGCATTTTTTTTTTTAAAACAAATTTCTACAGAATTTCAAAATCTTTATTTGAAGAACTATAATTTATGTAATTCTCACGAGTATGTATGAAGTTACTGATTGATGGATTCTTTTGTTATACAGCATCTGCTCTTATTTGAGTGCTCTGAAAGGTCCACTGTGTGGGATTTTGAGGAACTATCAGCAGAAATAGAGAAATGGTATTCATACGTACAGTATGTTTTCATTAGTGTATAATTACCTGTAACTACAAATTGTTGTATTTTTGTAAGCTTGGAATGAGTTCTTTTATATCTACATAGGGCATGGGTCCACCTCTAAACGAGCCTCTAGACAAACCTCTAGAAGGTGCCTTATGTGTTTCGCACTTTTACAAGTGGCAGTGTGAGTCCGGATGGAAGTTTCAGAAGGACCAAAAAGTAGAAGAAAAGAAGACAAGGAAGAAGAAATAAGAGGAATCAGTGTTTGCTGGTTCTGGCTAACAAGTCTGAAAAGCCCAAATTTGAAAAATGGAGGATCATACTTATTATACAGCACAAGAAAAAAACACAGGAGCGTGACTGTAAGTACTTAAATAGAAGGATGCTATGGGCGCCTGACAGCCACCGTATGTTCTAATGTAAGGGAGGGGCATTCAGGTGGTTGAATCCTACATAATGGACCTTTTAAGGTGGTGCATGTGTATTAATCTGTCTGTTTGTTTGTCTATGAACATAGACAATGAAAAATGGATGATCGATTAACATGTACGACTTGAATAAACATGAACATTTCTGCAAATGCCTGCAGATCCTTAAATACCACTTGACTCTAGGCCTAATTTATATTTTGCTTTCATAGAACACTATTTGTTTGTAATAAGAATTCCAGACATATGTCTGTTAAATAATGTTATCAAGCTATATACAAACTAATTTATTTGTAAATTGTTCATAGTAGCATTTACACAGTACATTTTGTATTTGTGAAAAGCCCGTAATCTCTGTATATATAAGAGAAGGGCGTGTCTGCACAATGTAATTATGGTTGTCGCACAAAAAAAAAGCAGAACAAATAAAACATTCTCTATCTAGGTTTGTTGTGAACAAAAGAAAATGACTTGTTTGCTGATTAAGTACCACATTTAGTTTGCATATCAACAGTTGTTTTAGTTGTCAAAACATAAGGATGTTATTTTTACATGAGTGTTGGGGCTGTTTAAGCAAAACGTTCTCCTTATAGAAGAAAAGGCAGAGAAACATACTGTAGCTATTGATTGTTTTCTCCAAAGCAGAGCTGGTGGTTTGGGATTTTGTGGAACTGTAATCACAGATTTAAAGTATTTTTGCAAAAAGCCAGCACACTGGTTATACAGTGATGAAGGATGGTGTGGCAGAGGTCCAGCAATCCCAGCTGTCCACTGGTGTGTCCAGCAGCCCTGCCAGTGCTGTCTGCCAGACAGAAACCACGTTTCCGCTCTCTTTTTCTTTGTGCATGTGTGTGTTTGCAGTTTCTTAACACCCTCAGGCCCATGAGAGCCCTCTGGATGTAAAGTGACCTGGTATTCTTTTGTTATACATCTGTTACAGCTGCTGTGCTTTGAGTTAAAGATATGGCAAAAGTATCATATTTCAGTATATAAAGACATTTATGGCCTTCCATAAATTACATAATATGCATCACAATATGTGGATTTGATAAGTAGCAAATCCGTGCTAGCACAACATTAATGCCACATTTAACAGGAGGAAAAATAAAATATTTGGTTCAAAACCATTAACCTCCAGTTATGTCAGCAAAAATATTATAATTGTAATAGTCTCAGAAAGCATAGTGTTGTAACGACAGACTGCCATATTGCTTTCCCCCCCAGTTTTCGAGTCTCTTCTGTCTTTTGCTACATGCTCTGGTGTCTATTAGAACGGAAGGAATCACATAAATAGATGTTCTCAAAGGTCCTAAATACTTCCAACTGTAAGACAAAGTCCTCACCCACTATAGCCAAAGCAAACATGGGAGCAGAGACTACAGGACAGTGACCGGTTTTTTTCCTCTCCAGACCATCATCTTTGCACTACAACACTTGTTTGAGATCCTATATGTACATACCATTCTCTTCAGTTGAGAAATGGGTTTTACATATAGAGAAGCCAAATCAATCCAGTAATAACACCTTTTATTTTTAATTTAATAATTAATTTTTATAATTTCTATAACTAATTCTTTTTTCCCATATTACATTATTTTTCATCAACTCTTCTTGAGCTGGACAAAAGTTTAAAAAAAAGAATTGTTGTGTGTACTGTCTGTGATGGTTGAACATCCTCTAATGTGGTGATTCCATCATTTTGCCCAGGGAATCCTTAATGTGAAGTGAAGGAGTTGGGGTGGGTGTGAATGGCAACTTTTTTTATATTAAGATTCAACAAATCTGTCGGACAAAGTCTCCGGCAGTCTGGGAGGACGGAGCAGGAGGAGCCGGCGGGTTGATTAATGAAGAAAAGATGATGTGCAGTTTGCGAGGATCTTGTGCAGATATTTCCAGCTTTTCCTTATAGAAGGTAGGCTTAGCAGAAGTCACATCAGATGAGAATTTGGACAGGAGATCACAGTAAGAAGACAGATCTGTGTCAAGTTGTGATTTCTTCCACTTTCTCTCTGCTGCTCTTAACTCTCTTCAATTGCAATGCAACACATCTGATGGCCAAGGAGCAGGGTGAGAGTTCTTCCTGGGTTTGGAGGATAGTGGCCAGAGGAAATCCATAGTTGAGGAAAGTGAGGAGAGTGTCCGTGGCTAGCTCCATTGGAAGGGAGGAAAAGGAGTCCAGGTCGAAGGTATGATAGAGCACAGGAAGTGACGAATGAAGGCGAGAGAGAACAGAGGTTTTGCAGAGTGGGAGAGAGAAATTGATTGGTAAAGGATACTAAGTGATGATCAGAGATGTGAAGTGGGGTTGCAGTGATGTCTGAAGCTGGGGAGGGACGGCTGAAGACCAGGGCCAGGGCATTTCCTCCTTTGTGTGTGGGAGAGCAGTTGTTGAAAATCAGAGAGAAGGAGTAGAGAAGAGGGAGGAGGCAAGAGGACTGGAGCTTGTCAAAGGGGAGGTTGAAGTCTCCAAGGAGAGTGAGAGGGGTGTTGTCAGTAGGGTGAATGAGGAGTGTTTCCATTTCTTCAAGAAGGTTTCCTAGGGGTCCAGGAGGGCAGTAGATGACGATGATGAGAAGGTTGATTGTAGAGGAAATTCAACAGCATGGAACTCAAAGGATGAAATGTTGAGATGAGACAGAAAGAGGGGTGTAAAGCAGCAACACCAAGACCTGTACCGCCGCAGCAGCAGACCTGTACCGCCGCAGCAGCAGACCTGTACCGCCGCAGCAGCAGACCTGTACCGCCGCCCCTCCTAGTTTCTCGTGGAGCATATGAAAAAGCATTAGCAGAGCTGCCGATGTAGCCGAGTTCTATGGAGACATCCAGGTCTCAATGCCAGAAAGTTAAGAGAGTGATGGGAAGCAAGAGCAGAGGTAAAACCAGCCTTCTTTACAGCAGACTGACAGTTCCAGGGCCCCCCTAGCACCATGGCTTGAGACTGGGAAAACGGAGCAGGGTGGATAAGAGTACCGGTCGTATGGCCTCGGAACTGTGAATGAGCTCTTCTGGGACTAAGAGATGTGAGAACAGAGATGGGTTTGAGGCACATACCAGCAGTCTAGTCAGGGGTGAAATCAATACGTTTAAGTAGGGGTATTAGAGCTGAAAACCTAAATTGGGCAAGAGGAAAATAGACACCACTAAATTATCACTTTTATTCTAAATTATGTTTGAAACCTTTGTAGAAATTGCTAACATGTTTTAATCGAAATATTGCTGACGTGTGACACTTGGTACTGCAGAGTGAAACATATGACAAGATTTAAATCAATTCAGTTTATTTGTATAGCGCTTTTAACAACAGACATTGTCACAAAGCAGCTTCACAGAAGTATATAAACTATATATATATATTTAGACATTTAACAAAAGACTATTCCTAGATTGGGAAGTAAATTCTCTAAACAGTATTTTCTCTCACCACAGTTAGAGTACTACTTAAAAATTTAAGTAGGCCATATGAGGTGCTGTCATAATATAAACTTGCATTTTAATTTCTATAAATCAATCAGAAGTTCAGTGATCCTTTCTGTGTGTCAGTCACATACAGGGCAGTATAAATCTTTAGTAGGGCACAGCCCAGATTGTTGCATAATTTTTCTCTTTGCTTGCATGTTTCTCTCCTACTTCTGTATTTCTTAGCAGTAGTGTGTAGGAGTGTGTGTGTGTGTGTGTGTGTGTATGTATGTGTGTGTGTGCGCGCGCTCGAGTTGTGACTCACTCCCTCTGTCCCAGCCACCTCCCAGATGGTCATCTCCATCACCCGGGCAACCAAAAAACTCTCACACACACACTCACAAAGTGCATGTGTTTGTGTGTCTTTGTGTGCTTGTGAGTGTATGCGTGCTCATCCAAATGGATCAGAATAGAGGGTGCACAATCACATTGATTTTATGTTGGTGTGACACCGTTGCTTAAAATAGCGCTATTAGTATTGGTTTCATTTGATAGTAATCCTTGTGCTCTGGACCATCAACTGTATAAAAATGGACATAATGGGATACTTTATTTAGCTCTGTTTATGCTTAAACAATGCACTTGGGTTACTAGGCTAGTTTTTATAACATTATTGACAGGGTTGTGTTCCAAGCACGGTGCTTATCAGGGTATCCACCATATTACATCAGTACTACTGAGTACTGATTCACGTGAAAGGGTCACTCCATGCCAATTCGCACAACCTTGTTGCATGTAGGTCTCAGATTTGCATAAAAATGCCAAATGAAAGGATCCCCAGTTCCAGCTTCATATCTTCACTCGTTCAGGAGTTACGGCCGGTCAGATCTTGGGTGCCACGCCCATCTTTTCTGGTTATAATTCTAGGAAACTGCAAATGGCCAAATGTGTCCAGGTTTACATAAACAAGTTGATTATACTTGCTAAACATTGAAATATGTTGTTTTAATTTATTTTTTTTGAGAGTTGTGTATTTTTGTGTTAATATTTTAAAATTATTGTTATTATTATTTTAGTTTTTTGTAAACTTATTTTGCAGAGATTGGAAAGATTGTTGTGTGGAATAATTGTCCTTCCATTTTGTCCCAGAACTTTTCAGTATTCTGGCAGTTTGGCTTTTTGCCAATTTATGGCCATTTACCTAGAAATAATGGCACACTTGGACATGGACAAGTTGCATTCTGTGATTGTTTGTGTGTTACAGGCACTAAACTATGAATCTCTGTACTTTGTTCTACACAGTTTTAAATCTGTTGTCAAATGCAGTGAATAAATGTACTTCACTGATTAGCTGTCTGGCTTGTTGCTAACAAAATACGAGCGGTTTCTCGCGTCGTCTGTCAAACGTGCCAAGGTCAAGAAATACTGTAAATCTGACTGGTGAATTATTGCTTAGGATGTAATGCAGCATTGTATTTTACATAAACACGTTCATCTGACTTTTCAATCCCGTACCAATACCATATCTCTTAAGTGATATTTGAACATTTCTTTCTTTAGCTCAGTCCCCAGCGAAGTGCTGACTGTTTGTCTTAGCAGTGTTTTTTTTATCTAAGCGTTCAGTGTTTGGGAGAAACCAGAATGTAGGATGTAGCATTAAGACGGCTGTGTAAAATAGCATTTATGGATTAACAAAATAAATATGTACAAAAAATATGTATTATGTACAATCTTGATTGGCACATTTGGAAAATCCTGTTAAAACATTAATTGGAATGAACCGAACTGGTCTGTAGGGTATAGTCAAAATCCATGTGGTAGGGCAAATTCACATGACTTTTTATGTGGTTTATACTGTCTCCCCCTAATGTGATGTCACCCCTGCAACTTGTTGAAACCCAACACAGAGTCAGGCGGCGTGCTCAGGGCAGCGTGTGTAAAATGTTCTAAATAAATAAATAATTTAATAGAGATGTTTGACCTTATTTTTTACTACTGAAATGATATTTTCTTGTTATTACAGAGAGACCAAAGTGCCAAAACAGTACTATTGGGCACCAAATTCCAGGTACCAGTATTGGTTGAAATATGAACGGTACCCAGCCCTAGTTAGTGAGTTGATTTGAGATGAAATGCAGTAGCTAGCTACGCTAGTTCCTCTGGGTTGAGTAGGGTTGCCATGGAGACTAGTGCTTTGTCAGTAAGCGCACTCTGATTGCTCGGTCATTTCATGTCTGAAAAAATGTGGAAAAGAAATTGATATGAAAGAGGAAAATGTAACCCCTCTCTTGAAGACGTTGTGCTGATGTAGAAATAATGCGTCCCTTCTGACTGATCAGATTCAAGGATTCAGACACACACTGATTCTGATTGGAGAATTTAAACAGTGTTGTGGAATAAAGCAGATAATTAAGGGTTGTTTGCTCTCATTGTGTGCCTTTTTGTATTCACACTCCCACTGCTGCCTCTCGCTGTACGCTTTTCAGTATCTCTCGGTGCAATCTTGTGAGCTCTTGTTCTCAGTCAGATTTCTCATTTTCATCAGTTTTCCTGACTTGGACATGTGTGCTTTCCAGTGACAAGGCGCCAGTCAGCTATTTTGAGCATCTTGCGTAACAGGGCTGCATTTTTGGCCACAGGGAAAGATCTGAAGGGACGCAGTACTGAAGAGTGTACTGCCTTTGTTGTGTTTCCTCATGGATCACTCCGTGCTGCCACACAGCTGAATTACTGATGAACTACTTTGCTCTAGGCTTTTTTGCCTCTCTACTGTGACCTTTTCATGTTCATTTTATAGCTTTTGTATTGAACCAAGGTGTGGATTATTATGATTTTAAAGATGCAAATAACACATTTTGCAAGTTACAGCAATATGTGTAGCACTGCCATATGAGACAACGTCTCTCTTGCTCAATAAAACCATCAGGGATGGATTTAATATTGTTTTTCTCATGCTGAAACCATGAATTATTCAATGTTTGCTTTATTTGGACACACCAGGACTCCAATAAATGTCCATTTATTGCAAGCTGGCATGATTAATTTATTTATGGAGGCCAGCTTGAGCTTATGCATGTGTAATTTGTGGGGAAAAATGCACAACCCAATAAATAAGACTGGTCAGAAATAACTCTGATCATTCCACATCCTCTTCCTTTCTATACCTTTCCAGTTAGCGTTGCACATACACAGCCACTGAGGGCAAGTGAAGCTGCATTTTGCACTATGCCATGTTATAAAATGAAGTTCTCAAATCATGTGATTTAAAGAAAAGCACTACGATCTGTGTATATCATCAATCCCTGAGATCCAGGCTCATGCAGAAGATTGTGGCGAATATACAAAAACATTCATAGTGAAAAATAAGGTGATTCTTTTTTCTGTCTGGTAGTATGTTGCTTTAACATTTGTCTTTTCCGCCATGTTGTCCTCCTAGTTGTGGCTTTTAGACATGCGTTGTAGCTGACGGGCACGCATCACAGAGTAACTCATGATACAATACTGACACGATACAGTGATTCTGCAGTGCTCAATACATTGCACGACAATCATCTACAATACATCACGGTTATCTGTGTAACAGAAGAAGAAAAAATATTCCTAAAAAGGCAAAAGGCCGGAATTATGTGTTTGTTTATTAAATATATAAACATATTAAAAAAAAAACGTATAACAAATTTAAAATAATCAATAATAGGGCTGTTTATTATAGAAAAAAACATTGGCCTGATTATATTGGTCAATATTGAGACAACAATTATTTAACACTGTTACTCTTTGACTTTGGACATCATGCATTTATTGAATTTAAAAGAAACTAATCACATCTATTCATAATAATAATAATAATAATAATAATAATAATAATCATCCATTTTTATTATTATTAAATGTCCTCTTAGCCTCAGGCATGTTAATATCTGAATTCATTATCAGCATTTGTTAGTTGCAGTTGTTACGTTGCAGTAACGCCTAATTGTACAGACCGCTATTTGAATGTTTAAGTTAATATTTCTGTTATGTGTAAATCCTAAGTAAATTCGTTAGTGCCACTTTAAAAGGAAACTTTATGGTCATGTGAGACTTGAGGAAAACTTTGTCTATGTCTAATGAACATTGGAAGTGCGTGGTTTTCTTACTGCAAACATCTGGTGTTTCATTTTAATATGTTCTGTAATATATAAAGTAAACATCTGTATTTTAATCATATAACAACCAACTGTGGTGTGGATGATTGAGGAGAACAAAAAGATAGCGAGTCGACCATTGCTTTACTTTGTCACATTGAAGATTACAATTTTAAAGATGATTATGTTAACAGTAATGCAATTACATATAATGGTGTTTAGTTCAGAAAACAGATGTGAAATCTCTAAAGCAGAATTAAGAAAGTGATGCTAGCATTTGCACTAGCATGCAGGCTTAGTGTGGCATAGCTTAGCATCGTTAGTATAAACCCACGTTTTAATAACACACACAGGTAAATGACTCCCCTGCTTATTTATTTATTTACTGCTTATTAATTAGTTTGGCGTTAAAGTGAAGTACAATATTGGCTGAAAGTGTGGAGCTCTTTTCTTTATCCTGTACCTGCCTTAAGCTGAACTAAAAAAAGCCACAGCGAGAGCATCATTGCAAAACAAAATGCAACACATTAACTGTTTATGAATTATTTTATGTTATTATACGTTTTTCTTCGGCGAGAGTAAAACAGGCTGAAAAGCATACATGTAATTCCAGCTTTAATCAGAGAACAAGAAGGAGGAGTTTCTGAGCTCAGATTAAGACTTGACAGATGTTGAATGCTCTGGCCTTTTTAACACGCAAAAATCTGTCTTTGTGCTGATGACCACACCTTCTGAGTATCGCTATTCAAACTAAACTGAATCCGTCATCCAGAAATCAGCGTAAAATAAGAACAGTGTATGATGAACGGGGAAAGAAATTGAGCGATAGACAGAATGTGTTTAGGAGTCGTATGGACTTTTTCAACTGCATCCACTGTACCGTCATAACGCAACTCTACTCTCACGCACGCGCAATGTGTGTGTGTGTGCATGTGAAACGGTGTTATAGCAAGCTGAAGTTGCCTTAATTCCTTCCATTTTTCAAACAAACAAAAGAATTGCATAAAAGAGCAACATTCAGACTGTCAGGATGCTGCTTTATAAAAGCATATTCTACTTTTATTACTGCCGCATAATACTCATGGCATCAACAGTGCTGTCAGTTTACAAACAGTGAAAACGTTGTGTGTGTGGCGTAATGGTGAAGGCATGCCACAGAGCACACTTAGTTCAGCTGGGAAAATACATTATTTGTATTGTAATGACACTTATTGCACAAAAATAAGGAAGAAGAATCACAAATACAGTCATCTCCAGAATTATTGGCATGCTTGGTAAAGATAGAGTTCAAGATTCTGAAGAAAAGCGTTTGTGTTTAATTAGCTTAACCCCACACTGAAAACATGAGATTAATGATGTTGGAGTGAATTTGTTGGTTGGTGCTCTGTGTTCATTGTTTCTGTGAGCTTAGTGGTAGTGCGCCATGATGATGTCACAGGGAATAGCTAACACAGTCATACTGATCTCTAACAGGAAGAGAAACTTTAACAAACACACAGCTCTGGAAAAAATTAAGAAACCACTGCAAAATGATCAGTTTCTCTGGTTTTGCTGTTGATAGGTATGTGTTTAAGGAGCATGAACATTTTTGCTTCATTCCATAAAGGACTGACATCATTTTGCCCAAATTTCACATAAACATATTGTCACTTAGAGCATTTAACTGCAGAAAATGTCAACTGGTCAGAATAACAAAAAGATGCAGTGTTTTCAGACCATGAATAATGAGAAAATAAATCAATAATTACATTTTAAACAACACAATACTAATGTTTGAACTGTGCAAGAGTTCAGAAATCAATATTTGGTTGAATAACCCTGACATTCAATCATAGCTTTCATGTGTCTTGACACGCTCTCCACCAGTCTTTCACGTTGCTCTCGGGTGACTTTATGCCAATCTTGGCGCAAAAATTCAATCAGCTCAGCTTTTTTTGATGGCTTGTGACCATCCATCACATTCCAGAGGTTTTCAATGGGGTTCAGGTCTGGAGATTGGACTGGCCATGACAGGGTCTTGATCTTGTGGTCCTTCATCCACATCTTGAGTGGCTTGACCATGTGGCATGGACCACTGTCCTGCTGGAAAACCAATCCTTAGGGAACCTCCCAAGTTAGGAAACCTTTACAAAGCAGAAGGAAGCAGGTTTACCTTGTACATGGTATAGGTACATGGCTTGATTCATGCGTCCTTCACCAACCAAAATCTGCTCCATTCCAGCCTTGTTGAAGCACCCCAGATCATCAGCAATCCTCCACCAGATTTCACAGGGGGGGGTGTGAGACACCATGGCTCGTAGGCCTCTCCAGGTCCCTGTGTAACCATTAGATGCCCAGGTGATGAGAGAAGCTGAAAATTGGACTCCTCTGAGAAGATGACCTTACTCCAGTCATCTATGATCCTATGGTCTTTAGCACACCTCAGCCTGTCTTTTCTTTGCTTCTCATTGAAGGGCGTTCTTCTAGCTTTGCATGACTTCAACCCTGACTGGAGGAGCCTGTTTCGGCCCGTCCTTGCTGTGCACTTAACCCCAGTTGCCAATTTCCATTATTTTTGTAGGTCACTTGATAACATTCTACGGTTGTTGAGTGACATTCGAAGGAGTTGACAGTCATCCTGGTCAGTGGAGAGGCATTTTTTAATTTTTGCCCTAAAAATAAGATTTGGTCCAGGTGATCACCTACTCAGTACCTCAGAAAGTAAAGTGAGGTGTGCTTGTATTGGAATTGCACCGCAGGCACTGGAATGAAATGGCTGATTTAAGAAAATGTAGAAGTATTGTCTTATTATTTCCCAGAGTTGAAAGTGATAATGGATAAAATGAAACGTGCATGAGATTCTGTTCTCATTACTTTCCAGCAAGGTTTGATGTGATTTTAATGAGAAATCCAATGTAAAATTAGTGGAAACCGAAAAACTCCAGAGTCCAGAATTCTGTTCGGATATAAGGCACAAGTTATCGTAGAGACTCGGCTAGTTGGCGAGCTACAAAAAGACAAGCCATTTCATCATAATCTATAAAATGATGATTACTAGATTATGATGGTCATTTTGAAGCACGGGGTCATAAAAATTCCAACAAGAAGAACGTATAACGCAACCTCTGGCAGGTAGGTGATTGGTATTGTGGGGAAAGTTAGAAATTATCAACCAATGTCAAGATAACCATTTAATGAAAGACTATTAGAATTACTATTAAGAATATTAATATGTAAATTTTTCAGGGTGTATTCATATGTATGCCTGTTCTGAACAACCCATTTGATTGTAAAAACAGTTGATTAATGTTGCTAGTTGTTCCTTAGGAGAAGAGGCACACGTACACCTCACACTTGTATTTTGATGAAGGGCAGGAAGCAGTCCAGACTGTTTCACTTTCATTTTTATTCTGATTTTGTGCTTTGCATGCCATTTCTATAATTGTTGCGCACTTGCACGGCTGACAGCATCAGGCCTGACATCATATCTTTTTTTCTGGGCTTTTGGGCTCCAGAGGCCCAAACCTAATGTTATGTGATTTCTCTTCACTGTTTCTGATTATTAGCACCCGATAACTATTGAACTTGTTCAGTGATTTCAAACAGGAGGAAGTTTGGCAAAAAATAATACCCAATGGTCCTTTAATATCCCCCCTAATATCCTGAGTTTCTATCCTCAGGCCATTCGAGTCCTAAATCAGAACATGCCCCACCCCCTCGTAGCATTACCACAGCATTAACATAAGGGACTGGAACAGGACTTCATATCATATTCTTTGTCACATTTCAGAACACGCGTATCATTTCATATCACATCTGATTCATTATACATCGCACACCGCTACACTGTACATGCTGTTACAATACTGTTTACATTACTCTGGTCACTCTGTTTACTCTGGTCACTCTGTTTACATTACTCTGGTCACTCTGTTTACTCTGGTCACTGTTTACTCTGGTCACTCTGTTTACATTACTCTGGTCACTCTGTTTACTCTGGTCACTCTGTTTACATTACTCTGGTCACTCTGTTTACTCTGGTCACTGTTTACTCTGGTCACTCTGTTTACATTACTCTGGTCACTCTGTTTACTCTGGTCACTGTTTACTCTGGTCACTGTTTACTCTGGTCACTCTGTTTACATTACTCTGGTCAATGTTTGCGGTGCTAATATGGCACAATGCACTTTAACATTCCATTTGCACAATGTACATATTGCTACTAATCCTCAGATTTTCTATATTACATATTTTATCTCTAACAATTTCTTTATTTTTATTCCTAATTTCTTCATTTTTATTTGTTTCAGAAAATTCCAGATTTTTTAAATTTACTTATGTTTATAATGTTTGCACAGTCAAAAGGAGCGGTTCAGGATACATTTCACTGTGTTGTACTTGTATGACTATGCATGTGACAAATAAAGGATCTTGAATCTTGAATCCTGAGGGATATTACAAGGGTGGTATACATGCACTGTAGCTGGGAGAAAGTGTGAGGACCGTGGGCCAGTGGGCTCTCCTGAGGCTATACAGTCATGAGTGGAAATACACCCTACTTCAATTTACTGTTTTTATCAGTGCCTAAATACAATTTTGTGGTCCTTGTCAACTTCTATAAACAAACAAATAACATCAGGTGCGCACAGGCAAATAGCCACACGAGTTCCGATCTGAGCGTTCTCATTCCAGTCGCATGGCCACGAGTCGGGTCTAGGACCACATATGAAAGTGACTCAAATCTGATTTGAAAAGATATGATTTGCATGTCCTCACAGCCCTAAAAAGATCAGATCTGTGCCACATTAAGACAAAAAAAATCAGATTTGAGTCACTTCAGGATGGCAGTGTGAACGTAGCCTAAAATTGGCTGAGGATTGTTTGAAAATATAATTCTACAGAAAGGTACAAATATAAAGTGGAATTTTTGCTTCACCCAAAACTACTGAGGTTTTAGAGAGGTGGTATCAGTCTGATGCCAAGCAAACTCTAGCATGTTTTGGTTGCAGTTTATTATCTGTTGTGGGCAGGTAGTCGGATTTTTCATGGCTCAGCTGCTAAAGTGAGCCATGAGGCACGAGCTGGGCCACAAGGCCTGCTGGAGGAAAATGTTGGAGAAATGCAGTGGAGAAATGTGCTAGAAAATATTTCTGTATATTTATACTGAAAAAAGAGAACTGTGCATGCAATGTGCAAAATGTGTTAAGCCTAGTTATTTATATAATTATTTGATCACTTATCTAGCTATGGCTATTTGTGATTTTATTTGCACTTTCTGTACTTTTTCCATCTGTGTATTTCTGACGAATGAATGGAAGAATTTAATGAGAAGCTTTCTGTCCTGTGTTCCCTCCACCAGTGTTTTTTCTTCTTCTTGGTTTGTTTAATTACGGTCACCTCCAAAATTATTGGAACAGGGACACAAGTTTTGTATTTTTTGCCTTTGTACACCACCAGAATGGAGATGAAAAGAAGCCATCACGATGTGAACTGTGAACTTTCAGCATTAATTCCAGGGGTTTAGTGAAAATATTGCATTAACCATTTACAAATTACAGCCATTTTTTACACAGTTCCTCAATTTTCACAGACTCGAAAGTAATTGAACAAACTAATAGAAGTGTAAATAAAAAGCACCATTTTTCATGCTTGGATGCAGATCAATCACTGCCTAAAATCTGGAGCTCATGGGCATCACCACATGCTGAGTGTCATGCCTTGAGATGTACAGTGTGCAAAGTGTGAAACCAAACCTGACTAAGTACAAATTAATGTTTTTGGTCTCTAGATACATTTAAATGGATGCTGTCACTGCTAAATGCTAAATGCACAGATGCTGTCTGTGCTTACTGCCACATTTGTGCAGTTTACAACAGGATGAGCTCAGAGAATTATGACTATGATGGCACAACACTGTGTGCCAAAAGACTTTGCTGTGTTTTTAAATAGCTTAAAGACCATGTAAAGCAAATTCAATTTAAAGCAAATTGTTTCTAAACACCTTATACATGTTAGAAACATGTGAAACATGTGAAAAGACTGTAAAGAATATGTCACATTCATCATTTGGGTGTTCTGGATTTTCTGGGCGGGTCAGAAATGGTGGCCCGATGACACGTTGGGGTCACCTAATTAGCATAACCTCCCCTAACACTGCAACATCTAAATATTAGAGCATGTTAGCATTGGTGGTTCTCCTGCAGTTTGCTAGCTAGCCATGCCAATTCAACTATCTGGTAAAGTGGCAAATTACGTTTTGTTCCATGTTATTTATTGATAGCCTAACATTATTTGGCTAGGTTGTGCTAGTCAGTAATACACATTGCTAACTTGCATTCTTGGGGGAAGTATGAGAGAGAAAATGACCGTCCTGTTGCAGACTGAGGGGAATGGGGTGGATTCTCGGGTAGGTCCGTGTGCTCTGGCTCTGAATTGGATTCAGGTTCTGATGGCTCAAACATGTACAGCTGTTGTGCGTGGAAGAGAATACTGTGTGTTTTTTCATGATTTTGAAACGCGCCTGTGTGTGTGTTCGCGCCTGTGTGTGTGTTCGCGCCTGTGTGTGTTCGCGCCTGTGTGTGTTCGCGCCTGTGTGTGTTCGCGCCTGTGTGTGTTCGCGCCTGTGTGTGTTCGC
>JAQQZX010168784.1:0-22568 GCA_030068355.1 Notoglanidium maculatum
CTGCATTGTGCCAAGTGTAAAGTTTGGTGGAGGGGGGATTATGGTGTGGGGTTGTTTTTCAGGAGCTGGGCTTGGCCAATTAGTTCCAGTGAAAGGAACTCTGAATGCTTCAGCATACCAAGATTTTGGACAATTTCATGCTCCCAACTTTGTGGAAACAGTTTGGGGATGGCCCCTTCCCTTGCCGACGTCGTATTAAACCCTATGGATTAAGAATGGGATGTCACTTAAGTTCATACACGTGTAAAGGCAGGTGAGCAAATACTTTTGGCAATATAGTGTATATGATGGCTGGTTGTGGGAAAACTGACTCTTCTAAAGTAGGCCACAATAAGCCTTGGCTGTCTCCTAAGCCAGAACTCCCAAAGCAGCTGGGCGCTAACAAAAGTGTGTTGTTGATCATGAGGCAGGTGATGGATGAGATGTGCTCAGACATTATCAACCAATTTGACTCCATCATCTTGGAGGCTGTCAAAAGAGAGATAACAGCAATTCTAGAGCCTTTTGAGAGCAAAGTAGTCTTACATGTTGTGACTTTTGCTGACCTTGTGTGCTCAGCTAATGACCATGATAGCAAGCTAACTAATTCTCAAGCTAATGTTAGCATGCTAACTGGTTTGTTTGATTCCCTTTCTAAGAAATGGGAAGACCTGCAGGTATGTTCCAGATGGAATAATTTACTTTTGGTGGGCCTGTCTGAGGGCTCGGTGGGCCCTTGCCCCATGGAATTTATGGCCAAAGTCCTACAAGACCTACTCAGCTTGATGAGAAACCCACACTGGACTGAGCCCATCATACCCTTCACTTTAGGCCCAAAGATGGTAAACCCGCTCATCCTCTTCACCTTGCCCAGTTGGCAAACTCACAGGTTTGAGGACCCGGCATTGGTTATGGACTGTTGAAAAAGTGTGAAAAAAGTAGTCACTCCAGACATCGTCTAGCAGATTTGCCAACTTAATATTTAGCCATTGTTGCTAGCTAGAAAGACTACATTTCCCATACACCGCTGGTGACTTTGTGATGTTGTCAGAGATCTACGCATGCAAGGTGATGTTGCTATTATTTACTGGGACTATTTGAATACATATTTTATGGATAAATGCCTTTAGTTACCTCAGTTGCTTTTTTTCTCTTCCGTCAGTTAAATGCACAGTGTACTGCTACAGATCATCACTCTTGCTATTATATAGCATTTCCTTTTTTTCACCATGACCCAACCTGGACCCAACCCTAAAAAATCTGGCACATTTTTAACCCTACAGAAAGATTAACTCCTTTTTTCCCCATGTTCATCACAATTTCACTCATATTCATTTTTTCCTGGTTAATAATAGAATACTTCCATATGTATCTGTATGTAAATATGATGCTATTGTCATATCTGATTATGGTTCAATTTCGATGAATATCTTCAATTTTCCTTGAATATATGAATAAACTTGTGTGCCATGAGTTTTTTAAATTTGTTTCGCAGCAAATTGACTCTTTTTTTGGTTAGTCTAAACAAAACTCCTTACATATCTGCTTCTGTGCTGTGGGAGACCTTAAAGGTATACCGATAGGTACATAAGTATTTGGACAGTGACATAATTTTCATATTTTTGCCTTTGTACACTCTGTACCAACACAATAGATGAACACAAAACTGAAGGCAGAAAGTCCCACAAGCAAGCAGCAACTGAAGGTGGCTGCAGTAAAGGCCTGGCAATGCAACTTAAGGGAGGAAACTCAGCATTTGGTGATGTCCACTGGTTTCAGACTTCAGGTAGTCATTGATTGCAAAGGATTTGCTTCCAAGTATTAAAAATAAGGCTTACATTTATAATTATGTTAGTTTGTCTATGTGAAAAAATGTACTTTACTCCTCTCCACAACCTGAATATTTTATCCTTTACCAACAACAAGACTGTCCTGTTGACAGTTGTGATTGAACCCTTTTTGATGGTGCTTTGATCTAACCCCCATATTATTGGTATACTTAGAAATGGTGTAGAGGGGAAAGTCACCCTCTATGCAGATGATCTTTAGGTGTACATTTTGATTTTGCCCCTTTCTGTCCCTGCCGCCCTTGCTACTCTTCAATCATTCAGTCAGATATCTGGATACAAATTGAACTTAAACAAAATCAATTTATTTCCCATTAACATTGCTGCTAAAAATTAGTGCCTACATAACCTACCATTTAAAATTACCTACCACAGCTTTAAATATATTGGGGCCCATGTTACACACAAATTTGAAGATCTTTATAAGTCTAATTTTCTCCCTTGCTCTTTTAAATCTTAGATGACTGTGAACACTAGTCCATGCTCAATTTATCTTTGGTTGCACATGTTAATTCTGTTAAAATTAATATTCTTCCATGGTTCTCCTGTTTTCTCCAGTGTATACCACTTTTTCCTCTCTCAGTTCTTCTTTCATAAAGTTGATTCTCTGATCTCTGAGCTTAGTTAGAGCGAGAAGGTTCCTAGGTTGCGTAAACAGTACTTGCAGAGGCCTAGGTAACTCAGAAGGTTGGCTTTATCAAATCTCAAGTTTTATTATTGGGCAGCCAATATTAGGATTCTCAAATACTGGCTTCAATATGAGGCCTCCAATCCTCACACGACATGGCTGGTTATGGAGGCAAACTGTCAAACCTGTATCCTTAAAGGCCCTCTCCTATTCAGTCCTCTATTTCACCTTATAATAATAATGTGATTGTTAAAACCTCTCTCATAATTTGAGCTCAGGTTAAGCACTACTTTGGCTTACAGTCATTCTCTATTTATGCCCTGCTTGTGCTAATCATGCTTTTCATCCCTCCTTAATTGATATTGTCTTCGCTATCTGATCAAATTATGTTATAAATACTTTTAAAGACTTGTATGTAGATAACATTTTAGCATTATTTTCACAACTTTTAGACAAATATTTACTTACCAGGCAGCATTTTATAGGATATCTGCAGGTCCATATTTTTTGTCTACAATACATTCCCCATGTTTCCCTACAGTTTGGGTTTAGATGGCTTTTTGATGCTAATCCCAACTCTGAAAGGCTCAGTATAATACATTTACAGCTAGATTAATTTTATATGCTCTGACTCATTAAACTCTATAAAGGCCCTTTGGGAGAAGGATCTGCATACCACCCATTCCAGGGTGGTATTCCAGGTCATTCCAGAGGAAGTTTAAAACAGAGATTTTAAAACATACATACATTTTCTGTTTGTGCAAGACACAGCTTTATTCAATTCAAAATCATACACCATACCTACTATACTAAGGCTTGGATGTTGAAGATTTATGATAATGTTTTCCCAGCAAGTGATAGGTGTCAACAGTCTCCCACAAACCTCATACACATGCTCTGGCTTTGTCAATCTGTATATAACTACTGAATAGACGGAAAATGTTGAGCCAAACACCCTTAGTGCACTGTTTGGGATCTTTCCCTCATTGCCTTCCCTTTCTACATCTAAAAATCATGCCATAACTTTCGGCACCCTGCTAGAAGACTAATATTGACTTATTGGAAATCATCAACCACTCTCTCTCATACCCAATGGATAAGGGACACCCTTTATTTTATTAGATTGGAAAAGATCAAACTTTTATTAAGGGGCTACCCCAGTACGTTTGGGTAAATATGGGGCTCTTTTTTTTCCCCGTCAATTAAGAGGATAAATTTCCCACTCATCCGTGGTTGAAGTGGCTCGTGGTTTGGTGGGTATTATTGCTGTGTTTGTTGTGACGTTTGATGGGCTACTGTGCTGATTTTTGTGTCTGACATGGACATAACCGACTATGAGCTGACTGTTTTTACTTGTTTGTATTATTTGTTTATTTACATATTTATTTATTTATTTATTTATTTATTACTATTTATATTTCAATTAGAATTTATGTTTATTAGGGTTCTGTGGGGTTCTATAGTACTAGGGTTCTATACAGGTCATGTCTGTATAAATGCTCTGTTGGCTTTTGTAAAACCCAATAAACAAAGTAAAAAAATTATGATAATTAGAATTTGATTAAATGTGATTTTCTTTGATTGGTGCTCTGGACCTTGTCCACATTAAAGAACTGATTTAAAATTATTATATCAAAATGTGATGTTATGGTTTATTTTACTGTATTACTGAAGAGTCACTTAAAAATCCACCATCCAGTTTTAGTGATTGCTACAGACTGCACAGCTAGTATTGTTATGTCTCCCCTACTCTATGCTGGAAATGTTTGTTTTCCTGCCTTTTTTATGGTCCTGATTCTGGATGAGGGTGGCATAGTGGTGTTGTGGTTAGCACTGTTGCCTTGCAACAAGAAGTTCCCAGGTTTGATCTCTGGGTTGACCAGGCTGCCTTTATGTTCAGAGTCTGCATGTTTTCCCTGTGCCTATGTGGGTTTCCTCTGGGTACTTCAGTTTAGGTTCATAGTTCAAAGACATGTTGATTAGTTTGATTGGCTCCTCTAAATTGCCCAGAGGTGTGAATGGTTGTTTGTCTAGGAACTGGACTGGTGATCTGTGGTGATTGGCTCCTGCAACACACAATGTATAAAGTGGTAATGAAAAATGAGTGAGTGAGAATGAGTGGTTCTGGATGATTAAAAATGATTTAAAATGTTTAAATCACAATATTTTAAAGTGGAAAACATCAATCGGGGTAAGATATTGCACAAACCTCTCAAAACACTCATTGAAAAGACATTGAAAAGGTAACTTTGCCAACCGTCTCAACGATGTTGAGATTTGGTTGAAAAATGAAAGGTGAATCTTTTTCATGTTGTTAAAAAAGCATCTACAAAAGAAGATGTCCCTCTACATTTCAATTTGATTGAAAAGATGACTTTACCAGGGGGTTTCAATGACTTGAATTCAACCTAATTTCAACTATGAATTAATGAGTATATATTATACATTATGTCTGCCACAGCATTTGAAATTTCATGCTCCATTGCCTTTCTATCCCACTTTTTGACAGCAGCTGCAAAGAGAAAGAAAAACATGTTAAATCAACAATTGCTTTATCCTAATTATTACAGAATACAATCAAACAAGGCAAAAAATGTACTATACACACATTGACATCAGGGATGCAAACACTTGGTGTGAAAAAATGTATATGGGGTGTATCACTTCAAAATCAGTCCAGTGTTACAAAAGTTCATTTTGAGATATAGTGATTTGAATGTATTAATGTATGTTTATGAATCACCACAATATTATACTGTATAACAATCTATAAATATGACTTTGAAATAAATGTGTATGCTATTAACTTTTGTAAAGGAGGTAGATATTATTTTTGTTTGAACACCTGTTTTGTCAAAGCAAGTTTGTTTTCCATTGTCTGATCAGTTTTGGTATGGTCTCTTCAAGATCTACTTATGAAAATTCACTCAGACTCTAAAGAAAAATAAGATTGTAGCCAATGGGAGCACTTCTAAGGGTATTCAAACAATAAATATACATACTGTATATTTTAGATATATTTTCATCAGGTATACAATTAATATCAAATTGTAAAAATCAAGCTCCTTGATTGGTCAAAGATTTTTTTTCAGGAAATTTAAGTGGTAGAAAAGTATCGATAAACATTCTCAAGACTCATACCAAAGAAAACCTTTTTCTCAGAGATAAATGCTCCCTGCAAACATTCTCCAAAAATACTTAAAAAAAAACCTGGAAAGCACAGACCACTGTGAGAACAAGTTTCTCTGGTAAACGGAGACTAAATAAACAGCTGCTGCTGACCTTCCTGAGTCAGTAAACAAAACAAACAGTTGGACCATGCAGGCTTATCAGTATCTTTTAAAAATGGAGCCACAAACAGCACTCATTGCCTGCCTGCGACCTAATTCAATCCACTCACATGGAAAGTCATTTATTTAAATGGATCAACTTCACTACAATCCCAACTGAAGCTTCAGACATGTGGTTAAACAATGAGCTAGCTAGGCTACATGTTCAAATTTGGAAGCAAACAGGCAATGTTACAGGCAATTGGCGTTTATTTGAGATTTTAAATTTTAAAGTTTTTGTGTAAATTGTTGTATTTAAACTGTAATCCTATCTGTTTGTTTATCAAGAGCTGTGTTTGCAGCAAAAGAAAAACTGTTTAAAAATACTTGAGAATGTTTAACTTTGTTGGCTAATTTGAATGCACCTATAGCTTCTTCAGCTTATCTTGCTTCTGATTAGCTCTACTATTTCTAGTTTCTGTATTATCCAAATAAATTAGAATTACTTACCCAGTTCAATGTGTGTTGGTCTCACTCTTCATTTTAATCCAGCACACATTAGGGAGTCTTTTTTCACCTGCTTTCCTCCTCCACACCCACCTGTAACTATTTTAACTTTTGAATTTTGAGTGACCAATTAAAATGCTACTTTTGTGTTCTTCTGCCTATGGTTATGTCACATGCATACCCTCTATTGGGTGGGTGGGGGCGGAGGTGCTGGCAGTGTGGGTGTGTGTGTGTGTGTTTTCGTATACCAAGCAGTTCGATGATAAGCACTACAATTAAACAATAAGACAAGGATCATTTGGCCAAAAAATGAGGTAACTAAAAAATGAAACATGGATATATTTTACTTTTGAATACATACATTTTATGAAATCGGAAAAAGCTTTTTAATCCTAAAAATGCGTTCTGACATAACACAAAAGGGATGTATTTATTTGGAGTTCACATTTACACTATTTGACATCATTTAAACAAGAAATTTAAAGCCTTGTCACTTTTTTATGATTGCAAATTTTATAAAATTACTCATTTGAAAAATTATGAAAGCCAAGCATTCATCCTGAGTGTCTGAAATTAGTTCACATCCAACAAAATAGCATATATATAGACATACATTCTGTTTATTCACTACTCTGGATATCTAGTATACCACAGATACTCTCAGCATCAACCACACTCTCATCTGGGAGATGAGTAACACCTACAGGCACATCACTTGCCCCCTGAAATGCAAACAGTAACAAACAAAGAGATAAAGAAATGGTATAAATGCCTGCTTGCAGTTGCCTTCCATGTCACACAGGAAACAAAAGCTCAGAGTTAATCAGACGCCATGTGTAGGAGAAGTTTCTATCATAGTGCACAGGAGCATGCAGGCTCACTCTTCATGCCTCTATCAAATCCCCCTGCTTGTACAGATTTATTGGAAAATATGGATCATGCTGTCAGTTGTCTGCACAGACAGCTAAGCACCTGCACTCATAATTCACAATGGTCACATTTTTGATTCAGTGTAATGGTTCCTTTTTTGTCATGATTATTTTCTTTATAGTATGGCTAAAACATTACTTATAAGGCATACAGTTTAAGAGGGATAAACTGTATCTACAATATATCCAGCTCAACTTCCCAACAGACTAGATTAGAGGAGGTGCTAATGTAGGTGCTAATGGGTCAGCCAGTTAATATTATTATTATTATTATTATTATTATTATTATTATTATTCTGCTTTTGTTGTCACCTGCTGCTGTTGTCGAATTATAATAGAAAAATGTAACAGGAACTATGAACTTAATCCTGTGTAATCCTTATTTATTAATCCCTAAAATGGCATTCTCTGTAAATGAAGATATTGTGCTGTAATATATCTTTTAGTTTTTGTTAACTTTTTGAATGGCTGCATGCTGTATTTATATAATATTTAGGTTATGCTGTTTTAATATAACATATTCAAATGTTGTTTTAGTTTAGGTATGTTACATGTACACCAGCCTGATCTGTACACATTTGTGATGCACTGAGAAGCATCAGATTCTTATTTATATTTATTTCCACAACAGAAATTTATGGTAATTTATATTACCAATAAAAAGCTCTGAACATCTCTCTGTTGTCCTGAGAGTTATTGTCAGGGAGGTGTTTAGCCTGCTGGTAACTGAATTGGATATTCAGTGAGGCCAGTGCAGCTCAGCTCATTCAAAAGAAGGTTGAGATCCCTGAAATAAATACAAACTGATTTTTGCAGTTCAGCGATTTGATTTAACTATTAAAATAAAATAACCTATTTCTTTTTTATAAAGAAATATTTCTACCCCACAGGTGCCTGACAGCCAAAATCTAAAATCTTGTTTTTTCAAAGTCATGCTTTTTTTTGTTCTTTTCTCCTTGCAACAAACCTTAATTAAAGGTGATTGCAACTTCAGCCCCTATGAATAGATATTCTTTTGTTTTGTATTTTCTAAAGTCAATTTTTCAGAAGTGTAAGTTTCTATGACAAAATGTCAATGCAGAAACATGCACTACCACAAGCCAGCCCGACAACTGAAAAAAAAAATCAGACAAATGTACAAACAAACAGACAAACAAACAAAACAAAAAAAAGCAAGCCAAATAAAAATAAACATACAAATAGTTGAATTTATTTCATTTTGAAAAAGACAAAACAGTGTCATTCTGCACTTACTGTAGTGCACTGAATGTTATAAGAACACAGGTAAGTAAATATATGAGAGAAATCCCATGTCACAATACAATCAATGTAATGTATTACCAGGTTATTGTAATATTCCCACTTGATGATTGCATCAGCTCCCCACAAGCTAGAGTGTAATTTAACACTGTTTATCAGGCTGGTTTACAACATGAAGATAATGAAACAAGTTTGACTAGTTTGGTAAATAAAAATTAAAGTTCAATCATATTTCTCACTCTCGTCCTATTTATACCGGATCTGCTTATAGCATTCTTTCTCTCCATGCAAATGTTTTAATATATGTGATCATTTCCAGAGGACTGTGATTTCCTTTTTTTTCTCTCTACATGTCATCTGTGTTGTTGTTTTACAATTGCTGTGCTATGTTGCTAACCTCAATGTTGCACATTATAAGTGGGTCTTTTTTGAGGTTAAGATGACTATTGATGTCTAATTGAATGAGTGTCAGAAGTTTTTTCATCTTCCATTTTTTCCTCTTTTCCCTTTCTCTCCATCACAGATCTCCCCATCATTTTAGTTCTGCCTCTTTCTGTACAATAGAACACTTTATATCTCATCATGCCTGACAGCATGAGCGAACAGGCAGCTATTTTTAAATCCATGTGGGTGCCTGCACCAAGCAGCAGCTAATAAACGCTCACATTACACCAGCCGGTGAAGCCACAGAGAGTGGAAGAAAGAATGAGAGAAGAGGCAAAGAAAAAGAAAGGAGTGAGAGGGAGTGACAGAGGGTGCAAGACAAACAGTACACACGATATGATATTCAGATTGCACATACAGAATCCTGACTTATCATTATGGAAAAAGTTCTCTCGCAATGATGCTTGCAATGGGGATGCTCCTAGAAACACCCATCTTCTGTATTTATTTAAAGCCCTCTATGAATAGTTTTAGCATGCCACGCTCTACACTGAAGGAGATTTACCAATCATGGCTATTTAGAAGAACACATTTGATTCGTGCACCTGTTCTTGTTTACTATTTTTGTTTACTAAGGGTCAGAAGCCATTCCAGTCACAGTCACTCTCCCAGAGTCCACTCCTGTTCCAGCCAAAGTCGCACTCACGGAGCCCGCTCCTGTTCCTGTTCCCTCTTTGCTTGATTATGTGACTAAGACTCCTCCTGAACCCAAGTCTGAATTGCCACAAGGGTCAGAAGCTACTCTGGTCACAGTCACGCTCCTGTTCCAGCCAAAGTCGTTCTCACTGAGCCCGCTCCAGTTCCTAGTTCCGCTCCTGTTCCAGCCAAAGTCGCTATCATGGAGCCTGTTCCAGTTTCTAGTTCCGCTCCAGTTAAAGCCAAGGTCACTCACATGGAGCCTGTTCCTGTTCCTAGTTCCACTCTCGTTTCAGCCAAGGTCGCTCACAAGGAGTCTATTCCTGTTTCTGCTACAGTTCATGCCATAGCTGCTCACCTGGACTTATTCCCATTCATGTCACCGGGCCAGAGCCAGAGCCCTCTACAGTCAAGGTCAAGGAGTCTGTTCAGTCCATGGCCACGGAGACTGTTCACATCACAGCCACAGAGACTGTTCACGTTACAGCCACAGAGACTTCACGTCACGGCCACAGAGACTGTTCCTGTACACGTCTCAGCATCTGTTCCCATGCAGGTCTCGGAGCCTGTTCCAGTGGAAGTCTCAGAGCCCGCTCCCTTACACGTCTCAGAGCCCGTTTCCATACTCATCACAGAGCCTGTTCCAGTTCAAGTCACAGTGCCTGTTCCAGTACAAGTCACAGAGCCTGTTCCAGTGAGTTGTTGAATTTCTGTTCCAAATCTCGGCCACGCACACGGTGTTTCATCCATCTCTGTCGCAGAATCGCGCACTTCTGCGAATTGACGGAGACCTCATGGACTACAGTTCCCATGAGCACCTGCTCCCAGCCTTGAGGCCAATCAGCAGAGACAGGTGCATCTCATTCACAGACAAATTACCCATGTTTAAAAGGACTGCCAAATGCATTTCATATTAGCGAAGCATTAGTCAAGCCCCATCTGTTATTGCTGAGCGTTTTTTCATACCCGCGTTTGCTTTACTGTGTTTTGGACTTGCTTTCTGTTTAACTACTGTTCTTTGGATTACCCCTATTACTCTGTTTGCCGATCGCTCGACCCCTGCTTTTATTGTGGACTACTGTTTCTGCCTGCCGTATTTGTACCTCTGCTCATTGTGTTTAATAAACACTGTGCTGCTTTATCTCTGTCTTCTGATCCTGCGTTTGTGTAGCACCATGCTTTGAGAACGCCGTGACATGAACAAAGACCCTAATGGAAATCACATTGATTTGAATTGATCTTAAAATGAATAAATCATTTATCCATTTACAAATAATATAACAAATAACAAAATTCCCATAGTTATCATTAGAGGATGTTGTACTACATAATTGATTGATAGCAGCCTGTTAAATGTAAGACTTTATGGCTTATATTTTTAATGAAGAATTCTAATGAATCATTGCTTATAATATCTGGAAGAAGAAAAAAGCCCACTTATTTGGTATTTTAAATATGCTGTTATCTAAGAACCTAAATTTTTAATGTTTGCTTACAAGTCTAAAATGTAAGCTTTTGTGACTGAGACAAGGGCTTCATGGAAGATATTGAAAGATTTCCTCATTGCTTTTCAGAATACATCAAGCTTATAATTATTTACTTTGCTGATACAGTTGGGAGATTTTCTTGAGGACATGCAATTTTTCACTTTACCAAGGAGAGACCTTGTAATTGTTTTTTTTTCACTCAAGATTATCCTATAATGTAGACCTTAGTGATGTTTTTATTCTCTGAATGATTTGCTACAGGTGGAGTCTATATATATATATATATATATCCTCTCCTCACTTACCTCAACTAAAGATTTCCTCTGCCCACTATCTTCCAAACCCTGAAAGAACTCTCACCCTGCTCCTTGGTTATCGGATGTGTTGCGTAGCGACAAGAGAGTGTTAAAAGCAGCATAGGGAAAGTGGAAGAAATCACAACTTGACACTTGTTACCATGATCTCCTGTCCAAATTCTCATCTGATGTGCTAAGACTGCCTTCTATAAGAAAAAGTTGGAAATCTCTGCACAAGATCCCTGCAAACTCCACAAAATCTTTTCTTCATTACCCAACCTACTGGCTAATGCTCTATCCTCCATGACTGCCAAAGACTTTGGCAACTTTTTTAATGGGGAGATTCAACAAATCTGTTGGACATCCACTCCTACTCCAACTCTCTCACTTCACATTAAGAATTCCCCTTCCCCTTCATTGGCTCAGTTTTCCAATATAAGAACAGATGAGGTCCTGCAAGTCATCTCATTGTGCAATCCTACCACCTGCCACCAGTCCACTGGATCCACTGGATCTCCACAATGCTCCAGACCATCTCTCAAGACCTTATCCCATTCATCACCACCATCATAAATAGCTCTGTAACATCTGGTCATGTACCAACAGCTTTCAAAATAGCCAGGGTTATTCCCATCTTGAAGAAACCCACTCTGAATCCCTCAGACATCATCAACTACTGACCAGTACCACTTCTCTTTCCTTTCCAAAATCCTTGAATCCATTATCTACAATCAACTGTCTCTCACAGAACAACCTATCTCTCACAGAACAACCTCCAGGATACTAATCAGTCTGGCTTCAAAATGGCACATTCCACAGAGACCGCCCTTTTGGCTGTCACTGAGAAGTTACACACTGCTAGATCGGCCAAACTGTCATCAGTGCTCAGCCTCCTCAACCTTACAGTAGCGTTTGACATAGTCAACCACAAGACTTTCTTGTTCAACCTTAGGAGTCTTGGAATTCATGGCTCAGCATGAAGAGATACACATCTACTCCATTCAGGCTCATGTCCCTCATGTCCATGTCCCTCAGGGCTCGAAACTTGGTCCTCTTCTGTTTTCCCTCTATACTAGATCTCATGGTGAGGTAATATCCTCACATGGGTTCTCATACCACTGCTATGCACACGACACTCAACTAATCCTCTCCTTTCTTCCCTCAGACACTAATGTTTCTGCCCAGATCTCTGCATGTCTAGCAGATATCTCATCATGGATGACAGTTCATCAGCTGAAACTCAACCCCACAAAACTGAACTGCTATTCATCCCAGCCGATTCATCTTACATCAGGACCTTGTGATCTCCCTTGGCAACTCTTTGATCCCTCCTTCAGTCCCCGCATGTAATCTTGGGGTACCTGTGGACAATCACCTGTCTTTTTCCTTTCATATTGCTAATGTTTCTTGCTCATAAGATAAGATAAGATAAACCTTTATTAGTCCCACCAGTGGGAAATTTGCATGGTCATGGCAGAAAGTGGACAGAAACAAAGAGCAGCAAAAAATGTAAACAATGGAATAAAATAAAATATAATAAAAATACAATGTACACTATACAATCTAAAATATAAAAATAGTATACAATAGTATACCCACAAAATTGCACATGTTACATCAGAAAAAGAATTGCCAGTATAAATTGACAGTAAATTGACAGTAAATATAAATTGACAGTAAAAATTGTATTAGTATACAATAGTATACCCACAAAATTGCATATTTTACTTCAGAAAAAATTGCACCCAAGTAAAATTGCACCCAAGTAAAATTGCACATAATAAGAAACTATCATGGTGTATCGGATATGTGTATATGTATGTTTGTGCATGTGCGGTCATCAGCAAGGTCTTTGTTGTGGAGTCTGACAGTGGTAAGAAGGAAAGACCTGTGGAATCTCTCTGTCCCACATCGAGGGTGCAGTAGCCTGCCACTGAAGGAGCTGCTCAGTGCTTTCAGAGTCTCCTGCATGGGGTGGGTGATGTTATCCAACAGGGACGACAGCTTAGCCACCATTCTCCTGTCACTCACCGCCTCCACTGGGTCCAGAGAGCATCCTAGAACAGAGCTGGCCCTCCGGATCAGCCTGTTCAGTCTCTTCCTGTCCCCAGCAGAGAAGCCACTGCCCCAGCAGACCACATCGCAAAAAATGGCTGATGCCACTACAGAGTCATAAAAGGTCTTCAAGAGTGGGCCCTTCGCTCCAAAAGACCTGAGCCTCCACAACAGATACAGTCTGCTTTGTCCTTTTTTGTAGAGTGCATTTGTGTTATGAGTCCAGTCCAGTTTATTGTTCAGATGAACGCCAAGGTGCCTGTAGATCTCCACAGCCTCAATGTCCATGCCTTGGCTGTCCAGTGGTTGTAGTGGAGGATGTTTGTGCCTGCGGAAATCTACCACCAGCTCCTTGGTTTTTCCAGTGTTGATCTGGAGGTAGTTCTGCTGGCACCGGTCCACAAAGTCCCGGCTCAGTTTTCTATACTCCCTGTCATCCCCATCAGTGATGAGACTGACTATTGCAGAGTCATCAGAGAACGTCTGAAGGAAGCACTTTGTAGTGTTGTGAGAAAAGTCTGAAGTGTAGAGGGTGAAGGGGAACAGTGCCAGAACTGTTCCTTGTGGGGCCCCAGTACTGCAGACAACCGTATCCGACACACAGCCTTGGGTGCTCACATACTGTGGTCAGTTGGTGAGATAGTCCAGTATCCATGTGGTGAGGTGATGGTCCACACCTGTGTGCTCCAGCTTGTCCCTCAGGATAGTGGGTACGATGGTGTTGAAAGCACTGGAGAAATCAAAGAACATGATTCTCACAGTGCTCCCAGCAGTCTCCAGGTGAGTGGGGGGAACGATGTAGGAGGTGGATGATGGCATCATCCACTCCAATGCCAGGCTGGTAGGCAAACTGAAGTGGGTCCAGTGATGAGCTCACCAGGGGCTGAAGCTGAGCAAGGACCAGCTGCTCCAGGGTTTTCATCAGGTGGGATGTCAAAGCCACTGGCCTGTAGCTGTTGAGGTCCTTAGGATGTGGAGTCTTTGGCACTGGTACAACACAAGAGGTTTTCCAGCGCTGTGGTACTCTACCCAGCTTCAGGCTCAAAAGATGTGCTCCATCTCCCCACACAGTTGATTCATGCAGGATTTAAAAATCCTTGAGCTGATGCCATCTGGGCCTGCTGCCTTCCTGGCTTTGATCCACCTCAGTTCCTTCCTAACCTGGATGGTTGAAAAAGACAAGCTGGAGCCATGTGCTGGAAGTGTGCCGGATGCTGTGGTTTTTGGGGGGAGCAATAAGCAGGGTGTGTGGAGAAGATGTGAAGTGTCCAAGGTGTCTGAGGTGGAGCAGAGTTGGGGGTGGGTGTGTCTGCAGCAGATGTTAAAGATTGCCTCAAGGATGAATCAAACCTGTTGAAGAAGTGATTCTGTTCATTTGCCTACCTCACATCCCCCACCGGCAGAGTGTTTTGTTCTTTGTGGCCTGAGATGGTTCTAAGGCCTCTCCAGACTTTGCTAGTATTTTTCTGCTGAAACTGGTTTTCCATCTTCTTCCTGTAGCTGGCCTTCCCATTCCTGAGCAGTCTTTTCCGCTCTCTCTGCACCCTTTTCAGCTCCTCCTTGTCTCCTGATTTGAAGGCCCTCCTCTTCTGCTTGAGGACAGATTTTATTTCTGGAGTAATCCAAGGTTTGTTGTTAGGGAAACAACGCACAGTCCTGGTGGGTACAGTGTTATCCACACAGAAATTAATATTGTTCATAATGCAGGTGACAAGGCTGTCGATGTCCTCCCTATGATCTTCACAAAGCACGTCCCATACAGTAAATTCAAAACTGCCCTTTAGAGCCTCCTCGCTCTCCTCCGACCATCTCTGCACTGTGTGGGTGACTGCTGACTCCCTGCGCACTAAGGGCTCATACACAGGGACACAGTACACCAGGTTGTGATCTGATCTTCCCAGGGGAGGAAGAGGTGAACTGTATGCCTCTTTTGTGTTAGCATACAGTAAGTGCAGTGTTTTATTATCTCTGGTAGGTCAAGTCACATACTGGGTGAAAGTGAGCAGTGTGGAGTCCAGAGATGCATGGTTGAAATCATCCGATATTATGAACATGGCCTGGGAATGCTGTGTTTGCAGTCTGCTGACCACAGAGTGGAGAGAGTCACAGGCTGCCTCCGCATTGGCTGAGGGGGAACATACACCATTATCATGATAACATGTGAGAATTCCCTGGGGAGGAAGTATGGTCGCATGCTAACGGCTAACAGCTCAATGTATCTACTGCAGAGTTGCTCTTTCACAGTGATGTGCCCAGGTTTACACCATCTGTCATTCACAAGCATTGCCAGTCACCCTCCTTTCCTCCTACCGCTCTCCCTCGTTCTGTCCTCCCGCAGCAGCTGGAACCCGGGCAGCACCACGCTCGTATCCGGAGTTAGCGGTGTTAGCCAGGTCTCCATTAGCATCATGATGTTACACTGCCGGAATTCCATCTGGAACTGGGTTTGCACTGTTAGCTCATCCATCTTGTTGGTGAGAGATCTTACATTTCCCATGATTACAGAAGGAAGATATGGTCTGTATCGTATCTTTCTCGGGCGATGACACTCCCTCCCAGCTTGACACCCCCGTCTCTTCCTCCTCAGCTCACTGGGGATGCCGGGTCTGTAAGCCGGCAGCACCACTGCGGGGTGCAGCGCTAACAGCTGATCTCGAGTGTAAACAAAGGAGCCACGCGCCGGGTCTCCACACATGAGTGAAAAAAGTACAAAATACCAAACAAAGATAACCAGAACTAACACGAAACAATAGTGCATGGTGTCAGATTTAAATTGCTAAGACTTAAGCTAAAAAGTTGCGAGAATTAAAGAGAAACTAAGAAAAAAAGCTCAAAAGTGAGCAGAGCTGCCGTAACAGGCTGCCATTCATTGGGGGCGCCGGAAGTAGATTTCTTGGACGTTGATTTCTTCTCAACATCAGAAGGATCTGTCCATTTATTTCCACATAGGCCATTTAGGTAGTTGTTCAGTTTATTTATTCTTCACTTTAAAAAAAAACACATTTCTGTATTACTTGCCAACAGAGTTTTATAGCAGGATGGAAAAATAATGGTTCCTAGTGAACCAGTATCAGAATGTATTTACTGATGGAGACTTCAAAGCACTTATTTAAGTCACTCTGGATAAAGGCATTGCCAAATGCCATAAATGTGAATATATAAATAGGAAAAAGTACCTGTTCTGGCTAAAGAAAAGCAGTCCAAAAAATGATGCTGCCACCACCATGCTTCACAGTGGTGTCATATCTGCACCTGCTTCTGCACCCATATCTGCACCTGCAACCATACCTAAACGCACTTCAGACATTGACACAGACATGCCTTCTGATGACGATTCACCATCAGACACAGAAATGGACAGTTTCACACAAGAACTCTCAGACACCTAAATGGACTACATCTCCCATGACACAGCCTACAGACAATATGGCAGAACGGAGTCACCTGACATCTGACTGGAAGCAGGTGCTTACAATCCTTCACACCATGAACTCTATTTAAGCTTGTCATTAGTTCTGCTCCTTTGTGTGTCTGCCTATTTCCAAGCCTTTTCACAGTGATTTTCACAGCCAGTGTTTCAGATTCACACTTTTGCTTTTCCTAGTTTGTACAGTTTGTAGATCGATCAACCCTTTGCCTGTCTCACGATTCTGATTCTGCCTGCTGATTCTGTAGCTCAACTGGCTACCAGCATGTCTCAGCTAACTCCACAGCTGGCAATGCCAGTAGTTCCTTGACCATCGGTAAGAACTCCTTCAGCAAACCCGATAAGTTCCAGGGAGACCCAGCACAATACAGAGGAGTTCTCCTCCAGTGCCAACTATATTTTGCCGCACAAGAAGGACTTAATGATCACGACCGGATCTCACAGCTTCTGTAGCTACTCACTGGCAAAGCTTTCACCTGGGCCATGGCCATGTGGGAAAAGGAGGAGAGTCTGTGTCATCCTATGAACAACTAATCAGCCTGTTTAAGTGAGTGTTCGGCCACGCTCCTGAAGGCAAGAAAGTGGGTGAGAGACTTCTAAACCTTCACCAGGGGCACAAACATGTTGTAGAGTACGCCCTCAAATTTCGCACCCTCGCTGTTGAAAGCGGGTGGAATGAACCAGCTTTAAAAGCAGTGTTTCATTACGCAAGGAGATAGCATGAAGGGACAATGAAAATCTCTGGACTTGCTCATTGACTTAGCTATTTGCCTTGACAACATGCTCACAGATCATTAGTTCACCTGGAAAGCATGAAACGAGGAGTCACCAGCAGAACCCATGCAATTCCGCAACACCCGTTTGACACCCTCTGAATGTTTGTGCAACAAGAGGGAGAGGCTCTGCCTGTACTGCGCTGTACTTGACCACGACATTGCAAAGTGAACCAAACACACTTCTCCCCATGAGAAGCATAACACCAAAGGGGTTTCCCTCTCAAATAAAGACTCCATGGTGAGTACAGCTTCCAAAAATGCATTCCTCTGCTCAAGCTCCATAACCCTCCTCAAATCCACACCATTGATGGGAGTCCATTCATCTCTGCACCATCCCCATCATGATGCAGATCATCTGCCTACACAAGGAAGAGATATCATTCCTTATCACAAAGACTCCTTAGAACCCAATCATCTTGGGAATACCATGGCTACATCTGTGCAACACACAAATCTCCTGGTCTCAACATAGGATATTGAAATGATCTGAACACTGCCTAAAACACTGCCTACAATCACCTCAAATGCCACTAGCATCCACTACCATTGATAGTCCTGAGACACAAGATCCCATACACATACCTGACGGATATAAAAACTTTATGGATGCGTTTAGAAAAACTGAAGCCAGTGGCCTCCCTTCACATCGTTCCTATGACTGCACCATTGATCTGTTACCTGGCACTACACTCCCATGCAGTCATATATATCCTCTCTCCATAAAGGAACAAAAAGCAATGGAGGAATATGTTCAGGAAGCCCTCCAACCAAAATACATCATCCCATCTACATTTCCGGCATCTGCTGGATTCTTCTTTGTGGAGGAAAAAGGAGGGGGACTGAGGCCCTGCATTGATTATCGTGGCCTGAACTCCTCTCACAGCTTTACTGAAGAAGGGCACTAAGAAAATCAACTGGAACCCCACAGCTAAGAAAGCCTTTACCACAGTAAAGAAAGCATTCACTTAAGCCCCCATACTCAAACACCCAGACCCAGAACTCCCATTTACTGTCAAAGTCGATGCATCTGAAACTGGAATAGGAGCCATACTTTCCCAAAGATTCATAGAAAGACCCAAACTCCATCCAGTGGCATTTTTCTCCCGAAAGCTCCAACAGAACAAAATTACGATGTAGGAGACCGGGAACTTCTGGCAGTAAAATTAGCATTGGAGGAATGGAGGCACTGGCTGGAGGGAGCCAAGCACCTATTCGTGGTTTACACGGCCCACAAGAACTTGGAGTATCTGCACAAAGCTAAGAGACTTAACCCACAACAAGCAAGGTGGGCCCCTGTTCTTTGCCTGATTTAATTTCACCATGTCTTATCGGCCTGGCTCCAAGAATACGAAAGTCGACTCTTTGTCATGTGTTCATCCTGACAAAAACCTAACATATCAGCAAGACACAATCATACCTCCATCATGCTAGGTAAACTCCATTGAATGGGATTTGGATCTAAATCTAAAGTGCCCAGAACATTTCCCTTGGGCAAGATCATGCCACTGCCCACACCTCACCATCCTTGGTCCCACCTGGCCAAGGACTTCATCACCGACCTCCCAGAATCCGCTGGAAACACAGTAATCCTGGTGATCACACATCGATTCTCCAAAGCCCTGAGGCTCATTCCCCTTCCAGTCCTTCCTACTGCATTTGAACTGGCCTGATTGAACACCTGTTCAATCACGTGTTCCAATATTTCAGCATTCCGGAGGACATCAAGTGAGACAGAGGGCCTCAGTTCACATCAAGAGTATGGGCCGGATTCATGGAGAAACTGGGTGTAACTCTAATCCTAGCATCCACAATCCAATGGTCAAGTGGAGAGAGCCAACCAGGAAATTGTACCTTTACTACAATTGCCTGGATCTCATGACAAGTGGGTATGGTGTTCTTTTGGTGATATACTTTTGGAACAAATAAACCATTTGCAATTATGGAATTATTATATATTTTGGAATTGATTTCATCAGACAAAGAACATTTTAGTTCATAGTTTAGGGTGATTTAGTTTGGCTTGGATGTTTTTTTGTGAGAAATAGCTTCTGTCTAACTACCCTACCCCATACCATAGACATATGAAGCATATGAAAGATTGTCACATGCAAAGAATAATCAGTTCTTGTCAGATACTCCTGCAGCTCCTTTAATGTTGCTGTAGGTCTCTTAGCACCTCCCTGGTAAGTTTTTGTTTTGTTCTTTTGCAAGCTTTGGAGTCATGTCCTGTTCTTGGTCATATCACTCTGGTGCTCCATTTTCTCCACCAGTTTATGATGGCCTTTACAGCATTCAAAGTCACATCAAATGTTTGGGAAATTCCTTTATACCACTTTCCTGATCAATACCTTTCAACCAGTGAGATACCATATCTGCTTTGTAAGCTTTTTGCAGACCAAGAAGATATCATGAAAATCTGACAGAAACAGCTGATCTTTCTTTGAGGTTTATCAGAATAATTTCATTGATGACATCTGTATGATAATTCCTTTTGAATTTGACATTTGATGTGATTGTTTTATCTGAACAATCACAATTATAAAAGGGTGTGCACACTTAAGCAACCAGGTTACTGTAACTTTTTTTTCTGTTTTCCCTGTTTCTTGTTTGTTTTTATGATTGTTTTCATTTAAGTTTTATACTTTGGAATTTAACATCAAGAGTGGAAAATGTTTGGTCATAGGTTATCATGGTTTCATTTTTTTTCTTCACAAAACCTGCCATTTTTACAGGGGTGTGTGGACTTTTTAATACAGAAGTTTGGGCCCACTCTCAGATATAAATAAATAAAACAAACAATACACTGCTTTGTTAAACTTTTATTGCAAAAAAGAGTTGGTTATTTTGATGAAAGTCATACTTAGACACTTGCATTCATTAACTTGCACTTACAATGTATATTGCTACATTACACTTAAAATGCAGTCAGTTACATTCTAATATTTTCTTGTAATACAAAGTAGTGTATTGTTTATTTTTTTTAAATCCGAGGCAATAAATAAAAAATAATGATATACACATGCTCGCAGTGAGGTCCTTGTGTTCTGAAAGGCTCCTAATACCTGACAGGTGATGCTGTCCACCAAATGGCTAGAAGAATTAGGCAGTAATATACAATATTCAAAGCCTCACATTCTGCATATTTTAGTGTTTTCCCTTCTCCCACACACCTGATTCACTCCATCAGCTCATTAACAAGCCCTTCAGGACCTTCATGAGTCAGGCATGTGGGCGTAAAGACTTCATTTGAATATGCATGTGACAGATTTATTCATTTACTAAAAAGCTCCTTGTTCAGTGTGGTGAAATCTGAAGATTAGTGGCCTATGGGTTAAATTTATTACCTTTTTTATTTCCCAATCCTAATAATTTCACAGCTAGGATAAATAATCAAGGAACATATAACTGCTTAGACTTTTAAAAGTCATACAAATGATAGTTTGCTATTTACTTCATGGTATCGCATAGTTATTCATTATGTATTAGTACCCCACCCCAAAAATGAGTCGAGAACATCTAATTGAAACATATAACAGGTTGTCTAAATGACACACTAATCAGTCTGGCATGGCACTAACAAGATGGCATAATAAAGTAAACCCCACATTTTGCACGACTTGGTGTTTTAGTTTGAAATTTCCCCTCCTCCTTCATACTTTATTTACTCATCAGCTCGTACATGAAGTTCAGAGTCAAGCATGTGGGAGTAAAGACTTTATATCAAATTGTCTGACTCAGATCTGTTTGTATAATAATAAGTCCCTTGTTCAGTGATGATTAAACTGAGTTTAAAAACTCAGTCATCTAAGACTGAAATGTATACAGTTTTCCACTTACCACAAATGTTGTTCAGATGAGGCATGCTCTGTCTCTAAAGTTTGTCCTTTTCTTTAGTGTACAGGAGCATCAAGGACAATTTAGCTGTTAGGTTAGCATTGGAACAATAATACCCCCAGATACAACACACAGGTGTTTTATCTGTTTTGGGTGCTTTTTGAAAGTGAGACTAAACTTTGTGCTGGAGGAAGAATATAGGTCTGGATTTAAGATTGTGGCATCTACTGTTAATAGGTTTGAGATGTCATTTTTAGTTAGTTAATGTTTCATACTGTGTTAGTAATCACATAAGAAAGTCTGTAGATGATTTTACACTATTGTATGATGATGTAGACTTACAGTTAGATATGTAAACTGGAAGCTATAAGCTTCCCTTAATTGTATGCAACATTTAGCTTTGCACCCTTGGTGCAAAGCTAAAAAAAAAGTACATTTTTCTTGAACACCAAACCTATTGTGGCTGATTGATACATTTTAGTTTGGGATAATTGTACAAATTTTATTGTTAGATTATCACCCAAACATTGCTACTTATTTACACATTGTTTGTGTGTCAGTGACCTAATATGTTCACAAACAATTTTTATAAACTAGTTTGAGGAATCTGATTATATTTTTAGAACAGAATCAATTATTCTCATGATTGTGGATGATTAGAAAGCAATTAAAGATTGTTAACTCTCATTTTGGGCAGCAGCGTTTCCCCAATGTGCATGCACAACATTCTGCTTATCCCATGATCAGTACCATGGCCATCTGTCTCAATTAATGATTATAGCCTCTTTGGTGCTCTGTGTCTTTCCAGTCAGCTCCCTTTGACATGCAGCTGTGTGTATATTCTCTGTTTCCCTTTAATGTGTTTAGATGCAAATACACAGCCTGTGTCTCTGGTTGAATGTAGTGTTATCCAAAAAAATTAAATAAATAATAATAATAATAATAATAATAATAATTATTATTATTATTATTATTATTATAACAATAATTATTTTTATTATTATTGTTGTTGTTGTTGGCACGGTGGTGCGGTGGTAAGTACTGTCGCCTCACAGCACCCGGGTCACCCAGGGTGCCTTTCTGTGCGGAGTTTGCATGTTCTCCCCGTGCATGCGTTGGTTTCCTCCGGGTGCTCCGGTTTCCTCCCACAATCCAAAGACATGCAGATTAGGTCAACTGGCTACTCTAAATTGC
>JAQQZX010169220.1:0-22443 GCA_030068355.1 Notoglanidium maculatum
CTTATACACGCAAAGCCTTGTTAAACATATATATATATATGTTTAACAAGGCTTTGCGTGTATAAGCGTACAAATATATATATATATATATAATATATTCTGCATAGAGGTGTGCATGAAACTGGGGGTTGTTTATCATTTATTCTCAATGTGTTTAATCCCACTTGTGTCACTTTCTACGGATATTTTTGCTTGGACCCACCAACAATATTTTCTAATGAAATTAGTCCCAAAATATACATTGAGATCACCGTGACCCTGATCGGAATTAACTATTTACTAAATATGAATGAACGCAGTTAATACTAAATAAAATAGAGCTGTTTATCAGGCAATCAGTCAATCTGACAGGTCACAGCTGGGCAACAAGAACCACCAAAGTT
Source organism: Notoglanidium maculatum (assembly GCA_030068355.1). Classification (NCBI taxonomy): domain Eukaryota; kingdom Metazoa; phylum Chordata; class Actinopteri; order Siluriformes; family Auchenoglanididae; genus Notoglanidium; species Notoglanidium maculatum. Next base: position 384 of record JAQQZX010169220.1, read on the forward strand.
GAAAAATGGGTGTGTTCAAGCACAAGCTGTCATTTATCAGTAGTGTGACACATCTAGATGTAAAAATCAGGAAATTCTGATCCATGATTTCATTGCTCTTTTGAGAAAAGAATTGGACTTGCTGTTCAGAAGGACACAGTATCGTACTGAAGAACTACATGCTCGTATTGATTACACTGAGAGTAAACTCTGTGCTGAAGACTTATCCATGTTGGAAAACTTCAAGTGACAGCTTTACCTGACACTGGAGACTCCTTCCATAAATGTTAAATAAGCATCTCCTTACAAAAACCTTAACCGTATCAATAATTACACATTTTTAATCTGTTTATGTGGATATTTGCATCTGCTGTAAAAGTCCCTGTGAACGAACTTAAATACAGAAATGATAAAGAATTATGACTTGATGACTTCAGGAGTTTTTTATAGCAACATTTGAAGAAGTCAACAACACACTGCATGTCGAAAATGCGACACATGACTTTGATTTATCTTTGTTATTCTTGCGCAAAATGCCATGAGCAGAACCAAATGAGGACCCAATAACATTAGTCCTGAAACCAATAGCTGCAATCAGCAGGGGTGAGGAAAGGAATCCTCGACCCGATAGGAAAATATTACTCTAAGCTTCTCAAAGAAATAAGAGAGGCGTTCCAAGCCCCATCACCCTATTCAGCACGTCTCCTTGGTCGCAGAGCCCCTGTTAAGTATTTCAGCTGTGTGTCTTCATCTACAGCAGCAAAAATCGCAAACCTGCCATTTAAACTGGAGTTTTCAGACAAAAGTCCAAGAATATTGCAGCCATCAGTACAGCCTCGGGGTAGATCGGTTCTGTTTCATTTCAGACCACGGGTCTAATATCTTCAGACTTGGATGATGGGTGGATGCACGCAGAATTTATGAGTCATCAGCATATCAATGATGAGAGAAGCTGCGTAAGCTGAAAGTCTCTAGTCTGGAGATCAATTCTAAAAGTCAGGGGACAATTGAACCCTCTTCAGTCCAGATTAGTTTTGGCAAAGTGGGCTATTTTATGAATTCAGTTGATTAGTTAATTAATTAGAGGTGCGTTGAGCAGACTTGAAGATGCAAAGATCTCCGAGTTGGGTGAGTTCCACTTCTTCTCACCCTTCTTTCTTTCATTGAAGGGCAGACGGCCAGCGGCCTGAAGGTTCTGGTGTAGTGGGCTTGGAGGTGAGAGACCAGAGCAAGTTCGGAGATGTGCAATATCACCAATACAAAGTAAAGAAGTAAAAGAGATCAGAGAAGGAGAGGTTTTCAGGGTTCTAGTGAACGTAACCAGAGCAGGAGTAATACTGAGAGATAGTGCTGAGTCCTTCATGAGGATGATGTCAAGGATGTAGGTCTCTGACAACTACTACTGACAAGTACTGAAATGTTGAAGGTCAGTAGTCGAGAGCTTCACCATGATAAAACCCATTTATCAGTCATGAGATGCTGCAGTCTTACATTTATTTTCAGTTGTAATATAGAGAAATTATTTGTTCAGTCAGGTTGAAATGATCAGCAATCCAAACGTAATTCCCTGAAGCGACACTACAAGTGCATCCTGTTGCCATGAATTAATATACCAAGGACATGACTGTATATATTGGACCACTTGTATACCATGGCCAGGAGTTAATATAGCACGAGCACAGCATAGAGGCCGAAATATATAGAATATTTCTAAGACACTAGTCATATAGAAAGGCTGCAGTGTAATATTTTGAGGCTGATCATAGGCATCACGTTTCCAGGAATTAATATTCTGGGGATATAAATTCATTTTTGGAGGCTGAATTTCGAATAATTAATAAAATGTTGCTACAACTTAATAATTTGAGGCCACAATTTATTATATTGATGCTACAGCTTCATATTTTGTCTCCTGGCAAATGAATAATATACTGAAGTACCAAAGTTGTGGCAACACATGATGACAGTGGGCAAGTTGAGGCCAACATTGAATGTGTTGTGAGAACAGAATCCTTAATCCATGGATTCCAGTTAATTATGTGGTGGTAATGAGCAAACAGTTCAAGTTTAATATCATTAATCATCTCTATACTTCGCATCCTGTGGCCACAGTGGGCCACTTAAATTGATTTCGCAGTGTTTAACTCGTTTTAAAATGCTACTAATTAAGTATGTAGTGACAGAGGAGCGTAACCTCTGGCCTCGGTATATTCGTTTTTAAAAGATAAAGGACACCTTGTCACCTCAGAGCTCGGCGCGTTTGTGTATGTTGAAGTCCATGTACTTTACCTCTTTGTCATTTTCAGCGATTACAGCATCAATTACGCGCCCACGCGTACGCAGCCTGTAATGTACAGGTTCATCGATCATATGAGTCAGGGGATTAATGCATCGCTGTTTTGTTGCTGAGCTAATGGATGGGAGGTTTTTTTTCAGTGTGTTTGCTTCTCAACAGCATGGGCAGTGCTTGCTATTGCCACATCACATACACACACTCACACACACACACGGTCTTTTGTCCTCAGTAGAATCACAAATCGAATGTTGTGTTTTTCCCAGCCTTGGTTAGCCTCTATGTATCTTTAAAACATTTCTTTGAACATGTTTAAAGAGTTCTCAAGGCATTGCACTTCATCACACAGAGTTCTATTGATGCTGGTTTATGACGCATGATCATGATGATTCCTCTGCTCAAGGTCCGTCCTTCGCATACTGTGATCACTGAAGAGTTCGCTCACAAAGACAGCATGTTTTACATGACTGAAGCATTGAGACGTGCTGCGCCTTCTGCTGATGTGCGCTCTTAATTCTACAGAGAGAGCATATGGAGGATCATTAGGTGTAGGGTGGTGTATGAGGGGGCAGTTTTGTGTGTGTGGTAGGGAGTGGAGATGGAGAACTGTGATATTGGTGTGCACACGGGTATAAGCGAGTGGGAGGCAGAAGGAGAGAGATAGCATAAAAAAACGAAAAGTGTAAGAAAAGAGATGAATGTTCGGTTTTTCAGAGGGCCACAAGATTCCGCTAATACAAGCTGAACTACAGGTTTGCTGTGGAAAACATCTGGGCCTGATCCAAAACCGATGTTCTTCAACTTCCTAGCCAACTATCCGTGAGGTTGCTGATCATTTCACCCCAACGCTGTGGAATTCTGCCTCGTGATTGGTCAGAAGCTGCTGATTAGTTTTCTATAACAGCAGCTCTGACAGTAGTGCAGCTGCACATCACAGGTTCATATTAATGCAGGAATTAATGAACACCTGAATTAATTTCAAATTTATAATTGCTGTTAAACTGCCACAGTATTAGGAGAATAAAGTTTACAGGAAGTTCCCTTTTCAGAAAAGTGTCGATCTGAGGGCGGTAACACTGACCTCACTCCACCTCACACTGATTACTTTCCTATGACGGCGTGTCGTATGTGATTACCGGTAATTATAAACACGGGTAAGAACGTTTAATTATCGGTGTTTAAATTCCGAGGTGTAGATGGATACCTGCGCCGCAATCTCGATCGAATGTTTGATGTTGTTTAACAGACGCGTACGTCTCTATTCACTCATAAATAAATAAGCAGCCCTTTGGGAAATATGCGAATCATTCTAATCCATCCTGCGTTGCGCAGCGGCTCTGAAGCATTACTGGAGTAATTTGCATAATTAACGAGGTCCCACAGCAATTAACAATCATCTGCCTTTGAGATGGAACCACAATTAAATGTTCAAACGGTGACTGGATCCGCAATGTGTCGTGCTAACTTCACTTCATCTGAAGGCGAAAATGATAGAAATGTTTCAGTTAACACTACAAGGGAAAATTAACACCGTACCCTGTGAAGGAGCTGTTGCTATAGCAACGATAACATATTGGAAGGAGTGTAGGGATATAAACGTGTGATTCGAAACGCCTTCTGACCAATCAGGATCCTGGAACTCGACAGTGCTATTGCTCGTAAATATGCATCTCTTTGAAGAAGTGAATTTCCCCAGGAAGTCAGAGCAGATAAGTTGTTCTCGCTGCAGACGCGGAGTGTGTGCAGCGAGGTCGGACTCGTGACACGTGTGAGGCACACTGTTGAGTCATGAGGGGAAGGTGATGCAGGCAAAATAGTACTGGAACACATCCAAGGCATGAAAGCACGATGCGATGGAGCTGTGTGTCGGAGGAAAACATCTGCTGCTCAGATTGGATTTAATAAACATTCTTCTTTCAGACAGTTCATTTCTTCTTTTTGTTTGCCTTTTCCTTTACAGCTGACTTAGGCAGCAGATGTGTGTGTGCGTGTGTGATTTAAATCTGACTTGGACCAACTACATAAAAAGTTCAATTTATTACACCCGTGGAATTTAGATCTGCTCCGAGTAGGTGTGCTTTTAGGAGATTCAACTTGTTAAAGTGAAATAAATCAAGCACGACTTTTTATGGCTCAATAAAACACAAAGACAGATTTTTTCCAAACACGTAGAAAGTTAAACACGTTTATACTTTTAATTAGATTTTTTAGACTGCGGGACGTTCATGCTTTTTTGCGACTCGCGCTTTCGTGACTAATTTCTCTGGAACTTTTCCTTTTCTACGTGTGCTATGTTTTTGTTTTCGTGATTCATGACAAATTCAGTGCTTCAAAATAAATAATGCAGAGTCCGTTGCAAGTGAAGAGCTGAGGGGGCGAATGTTGAGAAAAAATAAATCAATAACAAAAAAAGAAATAAAATAGCACAATTTTCCCCTTGCTCAATATGTAATCTGTCACAGAGACACCAGTTTGATGTCTGAAGTTTTTAGACTAGAGTAATGGCAGTCTCTTTAACGCAGATTCTGTTCCTGGTGAGTGTGTGACGTTAGTACGGTTAGCTGGTTAGGTAATCTAGCGTGAAGCCGAGCATGTAGCATGCAAATCAAACACTTTTCGCACTCTTTAGTGATTTAATTTGTGTATAACTTGTCAGATTGAGAAGTAGGATAGGCCACGCCCACAAAAGACAAACTACAAGCAACAAAAGCGACTTGTAGCCTGCTAGCATGAAGTCCCAGTTCTCCTACATAGCACCCTAGTAGCTCTAATGGGAATATAAATAAGCAAACCTCAGACACCAGAGATGCTCTAAATGATCAACTACATTTAGTACTTTTTTATCAATCAGATCTTAGCTCCGGTTCTGCAGAACCCGTGTCTTGTATACTGCTGTTTATCTACATATACTCGGAAGTAGCGAAGTAAAAGAGTGTTTCTGAGTTGACGTGCTTGTGATTGAGAAGGAAAAAGTCAAAAGATGTGCACGGCATGGGGTATGCGAAGACCAAGGTTAGGAAGCACCAAACAACAACGAAGAGGGATTTAAACGCACTTGCCCAGTGAGCCACAGCTTCCCACACGAGCCCCAGCACTCTGCGTCACTTTCTTATTTTTCAAGGTTATACAATTGTTTATTATTCTTCTCAAGAAAAGCCTCACTTTACAAAGATCCCTCAGGTTTGTGGATAACCGCAGCACAACTCCTGAATTTTGTTAGAATTAGAGTGCATGTGTATGGTAATGAGTTAGCCTTTAGAATCTGGAGATTTTGATCACGCTTCAGAAAATAACGTCCAAATCAGGACAGCGGATTTAGGAGTCATACAACTTACAGGACCTTTGGAAGCAATACAGCACACAGGATATTTTGTGTGTGTGTGTGTGTGTGTGTAGATCCGCCCAGGTTGTGTGACTCAGCCTGCCACTTTTATCCTTTAACAACTTTTCAAACGTAAGCTTCCCCAATGTTTTACATGTTAGGCTTTTGTTGTAGTTCATCCCATCACTGTCTTCAGCTTTAATTGCCCCTACATCAGAGTGTGGGTTAAAATATGGTGCATTGACAGGATATTGTTTTTTTTTAAACTGCACTTTAATGTCAGACGTCTCAGAGCTTGTTTCTGCCCTACAGTTTTCACCCTGTAGTCATAAAACATGTTAACCTGAAAAAACATGCACTTAACACTTTTAATTGAGCACAGCTGAGAAGAACAACCTCGACCGGTTCGTTTTCACCGAGTTTCTTTGATCCGTTCTCACCCTTTATAGCAGCTATGAACAGTTGTTCCTTCACCAGTCTTTCTTTTTTCTGTCTTTTGAAGTTAATAAGACAAAAAAAAAAAAAATGCAGCTTTTCAAACTATAGAGAAACTGCAAAGCATATAAACACCTTCCGGCCGGTACGAATTCAGAATCAGAAAACATGTAACAACACAGCACAATTACGTTATCTGTCATCCGCACACTGTTTCACTAATAAGCAGGGCTGAAGAATTCTTTTATTAAAACCAAATTCATCAATTCTTCCAGACATTTTAAATAAACATCCCCTTACTGGAAGATTATTGATTACAAGCTTTTAATTTGTGCATGTGGTGCATCCGCCATTCTAGTCCTGTTACTATAGAAACAATAACATATTAGAATAAAGGCATTAATATAAACGTGTGATTCTCAGCTGCGCTACTTTCGGAGCTGCTGTTATAGAAAACTAATCACCACCTTCTGACCAATCAGAATCCAGAATTCAACAGCACTGTGGTGCGAATTTCATTCAATGTTTTTCAAATTGCTTTTAAATAATAAAAAGCTGTCTTTCAACTTCAAATAATCAACAAAATGTCTAAAAACACCTTTTTGTGTCTGGTTTATTTATGATGTATAACATCTACAACATTGATATAAATTTTAGTGAGCACATGTTAGAAGTGTCTATATGGGTCTGAATTATAAATCATGTATTCTTAATTAAAAAGGAAGATTTAGGCTTGTTCTTTTCTTCTCGTTACAGCCGTTGCGATGGATAAAATACGGTAGAAACGAAACAGCGTTGAGAGCAAGGGAGGTCTAAAAATACACGAAAAAGGATTTACTGATAGACTAGTGAGAGACAGAACAGGAAACTAAAGACATAGGACTAGATGGAAAGTAAGAAATCCATATTTATGTATTAATGACATCAGCTTTCAGTGATGGGGAGTAATTAAGGGCTGAAAAACATCTCCTGACTCCAATTAGATAATTAGCATCATCATGTCTGTCTCTCTCTCTCTCTCTGTGGGCATTTTTCTATGTGTTAACATGGCAATAATTCACAGTTTAAAAATACACTGGTGATTTGGACAAGGCAGGATCACAGCAAGTTACCATCAGAGCTACAAGGAAGGATCAGGGGAGAGAGAGAGAGAAAAAAGAGAGAGAGTGAGAGAGACTAAATTATTTTGGATGCTTGAATACTGCATTCTCAGGGGGCATCAATGTACATACTAGCACATTTATTTCTGTGTGGTTGTCTGAAAACTCAGTATTGGCCACCGCGCGCACACACACACACACACACACACACACACACACACACACACACACACACACACACACAATCTGTATGATGAGTGTTTATGGTTCTAAAGCAATCTGAATATTAAAGAGAAAAAAATAACAATATGGAAGCAAATCATCAGACCAATAGAAAAAAATTAAATACTTGCCCTATTGATTGGTTACTCACGGTGTCATGCTGTGGAAGGTTTAATAATTTATCAGCGACAGCCATGGTGTGTGTATGGTATGCTTCTAAATGATTTGTTGCTCCTGGGCATCTACAACAAAAAGAAAATTTGGCAGCTTGCTTTATGCTGCATTGACAATGAGCTGTTTTTGGTTCTTCCATTTATTTTTTTTAACACTGAAGGAGAAACTACAGCTCTGTCTCAACCTTGTTGCTCTCACAGCGAACAGGTTTTTCTCTTTTATGTCTGGTCATCTTCCCATCTTATTGCTAACCTGCAGTCCAGGAATGTGCACCTGGAATGTGTTTTGGTGCCATTGTCGCTGTTGATGTTTCTGTCTCTGGCTTATTGTACATTTGTTGCTGTCTTTGACTGTGCTTCTGTCTATGACTCAGTCTTCTGGCTCCATCTGTGTTACTGTTCTTGGCTTAGTCTCTCCTCCAAGTTTTGCCTCAGACTCTGCTAGAATCTTCGGCTCAGTCTCGGTCCTGTGTAAGTTTTAGCCACTATTTTGCATTATAGGCCCACAGACCCAGCCACTGATGCATTTCCATTGCCATGAGTGGACTTTGTCACTGAGCCTTCTCAGCCTCTGCCCTTGTTCCTTCCATTCTTTAAGTCACAGGCTTCATTACTTCTTCTCCATGTTTATCACAGACACTTATTCTATTCCCACTCTCATTTGGTGATATTCTGGCAGTCAAAACCATAAATCCTAATACTGTGTCGCTCAGGATGCTAGTGTCAGTCACTGATCTTGTACCAGTTTAATTTGCTGTTCTTGCCTTAATATCAGTCACTGATCTTATCCTATTTTCAGGTACTGATCTTGCCCCTTTATTAGTTGCTGATCTTGCCCCAAAATCAGTCTCTGATCTTGCCCCAGTATCAGTCACTGGTCTTGCCCCTTTATTAATTGCTGATCTTGCCCCAGTATCAGTTGCTAATCTTGCCCCAGTATCAGTTGCTGATCTTGCCCCAGTATCAGTTGTTGATCTTGCCCCAGTATCAGTTGCTGATCTTGCCCCTTTATTAATTGCTGATCTTGCCCCAGTATCAGTTGTTGATCTTGCCCCAGTATCAGTTGCTGATCTTACCCCAGTATCAGTTGCTGATCTTGCCCCTTTATTAGTTGCTGATCTTGCCCCAATATCAGTCACTGATCTTGCCCCTTTATCAGTTGCTGATTTTGCCCCAGTATCAGTTGCTGATCTTGCCCCAGTATCAGTTGCTGATCTTTCCCCAGTATCAGTCACTGATCTTGCCCTTTTATCAGTTGCTGATCTTTCCCCTTTATTAATTGCTGATCTTGCCCCAGTATCAGTCACTAATCTTGCCCCTTTATTAGGTGCTGATCTTGCCCCAGTATCAGTCACTGATCTTGCCCTTTTATCAGTTGCTGATCTTTCCCCTTTATTAATTGCTGATCTTGTCCCAGTATCAGTTGCTGATCTTGCCCCAGTATCAGTCACTAATCTTGCCCCTTTATTAGGTGCTAATCTTTCCCCAGTATCAGTCACTGATCTTGCCCTTTTATCAGTTGCTGATCTTTCCCCTTTATTAATTGCTGATCTTGCCCCAGTATCAGTCACTAATCTTGCCCCTTTATTAGGTGCTGATCTTGCCCCAGTATCAGTCACTGATCTTGCCCTTTTATCAGTTGCTGATCTTTCCCCTTTATTAATTGCTGATCTTGTCCCAGTATCAGGTGCTGATCTTGCCCCTTTATTAGTTGCTGATCTTGCCCCTTTATTAGGTGCTGATCTTGCCCCAGTATCAGTCACTGATCTTTCCCCTTTATTAATTGCTGAGCTTGCCCCATGCTTTAGGAAGTCTTGTGTATATTTACAATCTCCTTGGTTACCTAGTTACCCAGTGTCATGCTTTCTTGGATATTTTTGGCCAGTTTGATTGCATGAATGTATCATGCCTATGGCTTTGATGACCATGTTTGTCTGTGATCTGATATCTGGTATGGATAAAGCCATTACTTCTTTGAGAAGGTTAATCAAAAATACTCTACATCAAGCTGCTGCTGGTTCCCATGTACTACAGATATTTGTTAGATGTAATTCAGTGGGTTAATTAGTCTCAGAAGTAACTGAAAAAGGTGAGTGGGTTCAGGCCAGAGTTTTTGGGCTTTCTGCTCGTTATTATATAAAATTCTTTGATCGCTACATTTTAGATACATCCTGAATGGTGGAAATCTTTCCTGTTTGTCCTGAAATCTTTTCCTGTATGTAGAATCAGTGGGAATCGAGATATTTTTGCTATTTTCTTTTGAACCTTTAGAACATTTCCAAACAAATCTGCATACATGGATCTGTGGGATATTTGTTCCAATTACCGTGGTCTTGCATACTGAGTGGACCCCAAACTTCAAAACACACTGTCCCATATTTAGTTTTAATTTGGAGATTTTTGTAAATGGTGGTTTGGAGTCAGGCGTTTAACGTCACCTTGCCGTCCCTATCTGCTTGCCTCTGGAGGTAGAGGATACGCAGTGTGTTATACACACACATGGCTTGGTTAATGTGAAGTATGTTTCTCATTAGTTCATAATTCATACAGTGATAAGGAACCAGCAGGGTTAGTCAGTGCACTGATGCCTATAATGAATGATTCACAGGAGAGGGTGTGTAAAAGAGATATTATTGTACAGTACATTCAAAAACCCACACAGTGTGTACGAGGTGATAAAAAGTAGTCTAACTTCTGACATGCATATATTCATATTTACTCCTAATTACACCTTCCTCAGTGCATAGTCGTACACGTTTATAATAGAACAGAGCCATTAGCCACTTTTTTTTTCACCAACACAATTTTACCCAAAATACCTCATGAGAAGTAATTAGGTTTCACTATAATACACATTCACATATGGAACTAAGATAAAAACAGATGTAAAAATAGCCTTCTATAATTTTAGTCGCTAAAAGTATAAATGTAACCATGCGCAAGTCATTACATTTCTGTGACACTGCGAGTACCTTTTGACAATATTATTGGCTCTTGTTTGAATTTAATAGTTGCAGAATAACAGGGTTGCTTTTAAGGTTAACTATTAGTAACACAATGGAGGAATCATGTTCTCCATTTATGCTTTTATTTATTTATTTAGTGTTGCTCGGTCTTATCCTATCTCACAGGTTTTAAACTTGAACACCTTCAAATGCACCATGACTATAGACTGACCCTAACCCTAACCTTAGGCACCCAGTACTGGTGGGAAAAGAACGTTTGAAACTGTATATGTAATGTTTTGTAGTAATGCTGCAGTGTGGAGGTTCCTTTCTCTCGGTGTCTCACTCTGTATTTACCCCTCTCTCTTTCTTTCCCACTTTCTTTCACTCCCCTGTGCCTGCAGAGGCTTATTTGAAATTTCCCTCATGCTGTGTGTCCACCCCGGAGTGGAGGAGTGTGATGTGTGTGTGAACACGGCACGGTCAGCGATGTGTAAAATGATAGGGAGGAGAATGATGGTCATTAACCCTCAATCATTAATCCTCTTTCTCCTTTACTGATGTCACTGCGGTGCTTTCCTACACACGGACACACTAGAACAGGTTCTGTCTCTGTTACTGCTGAATGAGGAGAAAGGTCTGTGTGGCTTTACAGCATATTTAAATGAAAAGGCAAAAAGCAATGAATGTGTGTGTTGTTAATGTTTTTGAAGGTTATTGTCAGGGTCAGAATCAGTCATATTTTGAAACAAAGGGTCTTATATTGAGACTGTACACAACTATTAGGTATGTGGGTCTGTGTATGCATGTGTGTGTGTGTGTGTGTAAAAGAAAGAGAGCGAAATAATTTTGACATTAGTGGGTACAATCCCTTATGTACATAAATAAATAAATAAATAAATACATTTTGGTGGCTGAGATTAGAGATAATAATAAGTTACAGTAAATCACAGTTCTCTGGAAATACCAAGCGTGTATGTGTGTGTGTGTACGTGTGTATAGGGTGTATTTGCATGGATGATTTCTTCTTTTCTCCTGAAAGAAACACGACAAACAGGTCCGACTTCACTCCAGATTGACAAAATCAGATAGCGAATGAATGGTCGCCTACAGGCAACTCGTGCACATGACACACACACACACACACACACACGCCTCATACATGTGGCCCACATACCACCGAGGAACGACGGGTGATTACCTCATCTGAGTCTGGCTGCCAGCCACACATCCACAACTCGCTCTGGTCCATTTTATGGCTTTCTGTAATAACTGTTATATTAAATGACATCAAAAACAATATCAAATATTGAGGCGTGTTACAGAAATATTGGAGCAGTACATCTTATACAAATACACGTGTGTCAGTGCGACTGTATGGACTGCTGTATCCTGCCAGCTGGAACAGTTCTCAAATCTGATTGGTCAGGAGATGTTGATTAATTTCCTATAGCAGCAGCTTTGACAGTATATAAATAAACTGAACTGATGTGTTATTCAGCATCACTACTGAGTAACGTAATGCTGAAATAAGGGTGTGTGCAGTATAAATGGATGTTTTGCATCTCAGAATAAATCTGTTTCTCTGTCTTGTTTTCATTCTTTCATCAAACAGACAATGTATCAGCGTATCCTTCAACTAATCTTTCTTTCAGTCTAATCTTCAGTTTATCTTTCAATATATCCTTCATTAAATGTGTCAATAAATCATGAAATTTAAATCGAAATATGTTTTGCGATAATAAATTGCAAGATTTATCGAAATATTTAATTATTGACGTATTTACTGGACTATATATTTACGGACATATCGACAGGTCGATTGACACGTTTTAAGATTTGTCCCCAGAAAATCCTCCACATTCGTGTACGTTGATGCTAGCACTGAGGGAGGTTGTGTTTTCTGTTCAGTGTCTCTGTAGCGTCTTTCTGCACGCTGGACACGGCTGGAGAGTCTCTTGTCACTGCTGCAGTGCTGCTTTCAGTGTTTTATCTCGGACCAACATTTTCAGTAAAATGAAAAGTAGTCTTCTAATATAGTCCTGATTAATATTTTTTCTGGAACAGCAAAACTAGCTACACTGTACAGCTTACACTGAGCATCACACCCGTATGTGGCTCAAAGTTTGAAGCACACGATTGTATAGAATGACTTTATAGATGGGCCGTGTGTGGTGTGCAGTGTGCGGTGTGCGGTGTGCGGGTTCGGTACTCTGCTAGAAAGTGCAGCTCCGTCTCCACTGCATGGCTGCGGCCCTGCTGTACAGTTGATTTAGGGCCAGATAGCGGTGCGTTTTGCTTTGCGTGTGTGTTTGTGTGTTCCGCTGGGTGATGTAGATGTGTTTCTGTAGTACTGTATTGTAATTTGGTGAGGTCTGATTGTTCTGGTGTGCAGTTGCTCGTGATGTGTGTTAGTGAGCTGGGCTTCAGGACCAGCCGGGTGAGGAGACCCTCCTCTCACCTCAGCTGCGTAGCGGTAGCGCTGGGGCTCACCGTGTTTGAGGTGGAGGCAGAATTAGATGGATATGTACTTGCAGACGGTGCTCCTGGTGTTGCGGTGAATTTGTAGGATGGAGTTGCAGAATCTCAGCTGGATGTTTATCCCTTTGTGTAAAGTTCAGCCTCACTACCATTCAGCAGACTCTCTCTCTCTCTCTCTCTCTCTCTCTGCGCGTGACCTGCAGGACCTCTGAACCTCTAGTCGATTTAAAAACTCATTTCTTGTGCGTTTGTGTTGCGCATTCTCTCTCTCTCTCTCTCTCTCTGCGTCTCTCTCGCTCGATTTCGTGACGTCACCAACAGGGGCGGGGCTTGGTGAAAGAGTTGCCCTGGTGTCCGTGTCTGGGCGCGCTTCACTTTTCAGCGGCGCGCGCTGCATCTCCAAAAGCGCACGAGCCGAACTGAAAAGAAGCTCAATCCCAGTGAGAGGAAGTTAAAACAAACCAACAAACAAAAAGTTTCACTTTATGACTTATGTTTTGAAACTTTTTGAAGGATTTCTTTCTTTCTTTCTTTTTTTTCTATTTTTTGCATGTTGGATTACGAACCCCGGGGTTTCTCTGTCTGGCGCGCGCACGGAGGAGGACGATGAGCGATCGCGCGCGGCGTGTACAGGAGACGGAGTGGCTCCGGGCTACAGAGGTAGGTGTGTGTGTGTGTGTGTGTGTGTGTGTGTGTGTGCGTGCGTGCGTGTGTGTGTGTGTGGCTCTTGAGCCCTAGCTAGGTTAATGACTCACACATTTGCCTGTACAGAGTTGAACATGCAGCTTAATTAACTCCAGCTCCTGTAGTGTTAGTTGTAAATGCAGCAGAGAAACATTAGCCACAGCAGGACTGTAAAAACAACAACAGCACCAACAACCATGTTCCAGCAACATTCATACTGAGAAAATCTGAAATGTGTACCTTTCTGCAGTTCAGTGTTATAAAAACGTGTCACACAGGATGATCTGCATGAGAGCGGAGTTATTGCCCCAGGAGCATCACTCACATCACTCTGCTCCTGCTCCTGCTCCGGACACCAAACGCTGCTGCGCTGAAGAAACTGGCTGACTTGCAGCGCACAGCAGGGCGATGTGCTTTATAATGATTAGCAAAATCAACTTTTTAATCCATGAAACAAGATATTTGCTTATGTTATAGCAGCTATAAACAGTCGTTCCCTCATCAGCCTCTGTTTGTTCTCTTTCATGAAGTTCATAAGACAAAACAATAAATAAAAATATGAAGCTTGTCTTCGGAGAAACCACAAAGTGTAAAAAAAAAAAAGATATCGGACAAAGTTACTACAAAGTAGAAAACTACATCAAGTCAACTACAATACACCGCTCACTATACAAATAATACTGTATTAAAACACCTTCAACACCTTCTGACCAATCAGAGCAAAAAGAAGAATAAAAAGACTGCACTATGTTCTGCACGGCGGCTTAAAGGTCTCCTCGTTTCTTTCTCCTAACACAAAACTCTCCCTAAAGCAGTGTGGAGCGTTTGGCTTTGGTGATTCTCCTGAATGCGCGTACTCACAGCAGCTGATCTGAATCATAAAGACAGCCACAGCTCAGTGTGACTCCAAGACAGTGATTTACCTCACGCTTTCACAGTTTCATTACTTTACAAATCGGTTCCGCTCAACAGGATGCCTTACACAAGAAAAATTCCCCGATTTCAAAGACATTCCTCTTCCGTTCTTTGGTCACGCTGTCGCCTGACAGTAGGTGTGTCGTGTACTGCTGTAGGTAGCATAGAACCCACTGCTCTGCACTGCGTTATCAGTGAATACGGATGAATTAGGAGGTCTCCTATATGAATATTTAATTATTAGTGGACAAGCTCTACAACTATTGAAAATATAGAGTAAAAATTATTCAAGAGATGTTTTATTGACACTCAGGGAGAACACGTATAGGAATAATAAAGGACTAGAATGAATGTATAGAGCCTATCATTTTACTCTCTGAGTGTTGATATCAGCCTGATATGGTGCTCATTTTCTCGCAAAGGTTATCCAATACGAACGTCCCATACCAGGTGATAATGTACAGGTGACATGAAACGATGGCGATTTTCGTGGATTAATAATTAACTGTAAACTGTGCTCAGTGAAAACATCACGAGGATGAACTACAGCATCTTCCTACAATACAAAAGTGATAAAACTTTTAAACATAAAACTCGGCAGGAGGAGTTCATCCCAAGCAGCGGAGTGAAAACAACAGGTCCGTCGCTTAATACTGCGAAGGTGAATTACTGTAGTATCAGTACGAATATCGATAAGTACCAGAAAACACGTTCTCAAACCCACCGTATCTGTTTTGTCGTAACCTGGCAACCCTGCGGGAACCTACCGAACACTGGGGATAATTGCTGTGTAGTGAAGCATGGAATTTTGTAAAATAGATTCTCTATAAACATCTGAGATGTGTGTGTGTGTGTGTGTGTGTGTGTGTGTGTGTGTGTGTCCAGTGTATCGACCCTCAAAAGTTCAAACTCAACAGTGAACTGCAGCTATCATGTTTAGAAATCACTATAAGCCATTGAGCTGTTTCTCTCTCTGTGTGTGTGTGTGTGTGTGTGTGTGTGTCTGTGTCTGTGTCTGTGTGTGTGTGTGTGTGTCTGTGTGTGTGTGTGTGTGTGTGTGTGTGTAGACATTGCCCTGAGTGTTTCATGGCATTTACCAGACCATATCAAATAGTTCTGCTGTGAGTGTGTGTGTGTGTGTGTGTGAGTGTGTGTGTGAGTGTGTGAGTGTGTGAGAGAGAGTGAGAGAGAGAGCCGTTGCCATGACGGCTGCTGACTCGTATGATTTAGAAAGGACTCCAGGTCATGATAAACTCAAGGAGTTACTTTACACTATTAATTGCATGTGTACACTTATGATGCTGATTTTCCACCAGATGTTGTGTAATGATTTTATGTGTGTATGAGCGCGCGAGTGTGTGTGTGTGTGTGTGTGTGTGTGTGTTATTGGGGACCATCGTGTGTGTCCCATTACTGAATTTCAGTATGCTGCCAAAAAACAAGAGTAATATATTAAACCACACACACACACGCAAAATCATTACACAAGGTCTGGGGAAATATCAGCATCATGAGTGTATACACACACACACACACACACACACACACACACACACACACAAACTCAGAGAAAGAGATAGAGAGAGTGTGTGTGTGTGCGTGTGTGTTTACCTGTTGGCAGTGAGAGTGACTGCAGGACAGAGAACTGAAACATCCTTCAGTGTGTGTGTGTGTGTGTGTGTGTGTGTGTGTGTGTGTGTGTGTGTGTGTGTGTGTGGTAATAATCGATCATTAACAATGATTATTCAACATCTCACTGACTCAGCTGACCTCAGGTGACCCTCCAGCCACTCGACCCTAACAGCGGGTCACATGGTGGTCACACTACGCAGCAGGCCCTGTGCGTGGTGATGGGGTTCGATGGCAGTGTGTCTGCACTTCCTGGAACTCTGGAGTTCATATGAAAAAAACCCCGCAGATTGTCATGTTACAGAGAAACTGCAAAAAACTAAAGATAACTTAAAACGTAAAGTTTCAGCTTTACGTCTGACTGTTACAAAGTGCTCACACTGGAGACTCCTTCATACAGTTAAATAAACACCTCCTCACAGAAACCGTCACCTGATCACCGATTACCGACCTGTCCCTGTTACTATAGAAACGCTAACGTTAACGTCACCTCAGAGAATGCGAAAGATGAATCCAGACTGACCTAAACCTCTCCAGGCACAATTGCCTAATCTGATCTCTGTCTCTGTTTCTTTGTCTCTCTTTATGAAGGAAGTAATTCACAGGTATCCCGGGACTCTCACTTCTGAGAACGGACTCTCATACTGTTTAAGACACGAGCACACATCGATTTCCTGCTTGCTTTTGACGGCGAGTTTGAGGATTTTCTTCCTCATGTTTAGAGGATTTCATTCCTCTCCAAAAAAACCCCATTTTTTCCTTTTTGCCTCCTGCTGACTTTACTTGTTTGTGCGCTCTTGTTCTTTATTCATCTTACTCTGACATAAATGACGTTATTTCCTTTACACCTCCTTTTACGGAACATTAAGGTGTTTTGCGGTTTAAGATTTAAATGAAAGTCGTGCCTGATGATATCTCTCGTGTGAATCTTAAGTGACGTTTCTCATCAGCTGAAGTGAAGTCTGTTAGTGGGACGGAGTCGACATTAATGCCCCGCTCGACTCACTTGCAGCCTCATTTGCCTTAAGAGCCTCCCTGTTTCTCATTTTGCTGTTTATGGCTGTCACTGGCAATGCCTGCGTCAACGAGCACTAGATAGCCTCTAACTCAAAGCTCTGTGAGTTACAGGTGAGTACCAATCCCAGCAGCATGGCAGATACACCAATAAGGACCCCAAAAAGTGTCATTTGTCGTTGAAAAGCATCAGGTTAGCGCCGTACTGTATGTGGCAGACTAAGCCGAGTATAATCGATTACATGATTTATCTATAGCCCTGATACATTAATTCACATTAGTTTTTCTATATGACCCGTGTCTACAATTCACTACATATTTTGTACACGTCCCATGCAAGGCATCAATTTAAATGTGTATAAATGCATCTTTACCACTCGCCTAACTTTTTGATTATCATGTACGGTTACAGCATTGATATGTTAGATTTTGCAGTGTGATTTTTGGACCAGAGTTTAAAGAGGTAATTCCAGAGAGTTATGCAGAAGGGGAATGGGAATTTCTGTGCTGTCGAAGGACATTTGTTGTCACCTCTTGACCTACTTGACACTGTGTCCTGTTGCCTTGGCAACGATCACCATCACAATCTGTACTGTGTTTACCTTTTCTAAGCTCGTTAGTCTGCGACCTAGACACACACGTGCGCCGTTCTAGATTAATTACAGTCAGGTTGAGTTAGCGGAGGGAAACAGATGGACGTGTGTATAAATATGTACAGTAGATATGAAAAAGTCTACACAATCCTGTACAAAATGCAAGGGAAAACTACAGAAGTGTTTTATTGGGAACAAAAAACTAAATAACCTGGTTGCAGAAGTGTACACACCCCTTAAGTGTTTTTGGGTACGAGTCTACCTACAAAGCACGTCTTGATTTGGAAATTTTATTCCCCTCTTCCTTGCAAAAATGTTCCAGATGTAGCACATTGCGAGGGGATCTCCTGAGCACAGCCCTCTTCATGTCAGCCCACAGGATTACGATAGGATTTAGATCTGGGCTCTGATTGAGCCTTTCCAAAACACTGAGCATTTTCTTCTGCTGGAGTCGTTTCTTTGTTGGCTTGGATTTGTGCTTTGGGTCGTTATTTGTGCTGGAAGGTGAAATTGTTCTTCATCTTGAGCTGTCTGCAGGTGTATTGTTGTCTGCAACTCTGCAGGTGTCATGGTAAAATACATTGGTCTCATCAGACCGTAACACATTTTTTTGGTTTATAGAAACAGCTGAGCTTTATTTGGAATCACTTCATTGCTTATAGGTGTATAAGATTTACTTTTAAGCATGACTTTGAATGTGACTGGTTAACCAGTATAAGAGGGTGTGCACACTTATGCAACCAGCTTATATGTTTTTTTCTTTTTTTCCTGGTTGTTTTTCCCTTGAATGTTGTTAGTTGCTGTATCAGAATGGAGGTGGAACAAGATCGGACATGATTTATTTATTTTTCTTTTTTTACATCACAAAACTTTTAACAGGGGCGTATAAACCTTTTTTTTTAATATGTCCTGTATAAAGAGTGTGCTTATTTATCAAATCCTATTGATTGTGTGCATGTGTGTGTGTGTGTGTGTGTGTGTGTGTGTGTGTGTGTGTGAAGTGAAGAAGAGAACTGTAAAACTGTATTTTCTTTCATTTTGTACTCATTTCTTTTGTTTCTTATTCAAATATGTTGCCAAAACAGTCATACACTGTTGTTCACACTTCAGACAGGGCACGGTCGTGCCCTGTTTGTCGTCTGCGGTTTACGAGGGTTTCATATGTAAGGTGTAAACACAAAACATGACCGGTTGTGAGGTTATATGCTACAAAGAGTGGAGCCAGTTTAGGAAGTTTAGGCACTTTAGCAGGTCTAGCTCTTGCCAGAACTGTATCAGTCTCACCCCAGTGACAGTATATCTTACAGTCGGGAGCATCTGGAGATCCCAGAGGAGGAGATTCCCAGATTCTGTGGCTAGAGTTATGGAAGTCTGGGTTGATGTTATCAGCCTGTTGTCATTACAACTCATACCAGAAAGGAAAATGAATGAATGGGTGAATGAATGAATGTCTTCTGCCTCCAACATTCAGTGGTCATCTACTCCATCATTCTATAGTTGACACCAAGCTTTCTTTGAGATGAAGTATTAGAAATAAGTATTTTCAAATTTCAAATTTCAAATTATTTTCCTCTAATGAACAATTGTTATTGTATATAAATACAACATTTAGTACACCGTGCATGTAAAAATATTAGCTTCAGACACAAATTTGGGTGAATATACAGTATGTACACTAATTAATAACTACTAAACTAGCAACTGAATGTATGAAAAACAGTCACAACATTACTATTACATCAGTTAGTATATTAGTGAAGAACATCAGTCATAGTATAAATCCGTATTATTTTTTCAGAACTGGTTAAATAAAAGCAGGTCACTGTAGTAGACTTAAATTTTTATGTCCTTGACTGCAAATCCTGCGCTTGAGTGTGTTTAAGCCTAATAGACGTGAATTCACCGGCGGCGAAGTGTTCTCTTTAGATTCCTCACATAACTCAGTTACTGTAATGAAATTTTAGAGAGAAAAAAAGTACTTTAGACGCAAGGCATTAAGGGGGTAATTTTATTGTAAAATAAATGAGTTAGTGCTGTCGGAGTGCATTCTTCTCTGTACACACAATCTTTCCTGAGGCGATCAGAGATTCTCTCCTATTTGTCATATCCAATACTGGCTCACATACGTCACTGTTAGTGTAGCGTAGCCATAAAACACAGCAACATGGCAGTTGTATAGAAACAAATGAAACAAATTCACACTTTTATTGATTCATTACTCTTGAGAATGGGCCCAAGAGAAAACAACTAAATGTACATTGGCGTAGATGTGGTGTAAAGTGTGTGTGTGTGTGTGTGTGTGTGTGTGTGTGTGTGTGTGTGTGTGTGTGTGTGTGTGTGCGTATCATTGTAGATGAGGGTCTTTAATCCACTTATTTAAAACACTGAAGGCTAAAAGTAAAACTACTGACAGTGAGCTACAACTGGTGAATGTTTGAGGTAAAACTAGCATCTCTGAGGTAAAACTAGTGTCTGTGAGGGAAAAACTTGAAACTGTGAGGTAAAATGAGTGACTGAGCCACATCTAGTGAATCTGTGAGGCAAAACTAGCATCTCTGTTGTAAAAGTAGTGACTGTGAGGGACAAATTTTGAAATTATGAGTTCAAGGAGTGACTATGGGCTATAACTAGTGAATTTCTGAGGTAAAACTAGCATCTCAGAGGTAAATTTAGTGATTGTGAGGGAAAACCTTGTAACTGTGAGGCAAAACTAGCATCTCTGTTGTAAAATATTTAATAGAATTTCTTTGTGATTCTTTATTAGTTCTTGTGTGAGTAAAACCTGGGACTGTGGAATCAAACTAGGCAAAACTACTGAATGTGAGGTAATGCTAGTGACTCTGAGGTAAAACTAGTGACTGTGATATACACCTGGAGAATGTGTGACAATGTGAACGCTAAATAAAGTGAGAGCTAAAATAAGCGATTGTGAAAAAAAACTAGTAACTATGAGGTAAAATTTGTGACTGTGAGCTGTACTAGTGAATGTGTGAGGCAAAACTAGCATCTCTGAAGTAAAACTAATGACTGTGAGGAAAAATGAGTGATTTTATGATACAACTAGTGGCTGTGAGAAGTGAAATTGGGGAATGTGAAGTAAACAGCTTGAGGTGAATTAAAATAGAGAACATGATGTAAAACCAGTAAATTAACATGGGTTAAAAAAAAAGAAAGTAAAATTGATAAGAAAAAAAGGTAAAAATTGTAAAAGTGTGAAGTAAAATGAATGAAGTTCGACAGTGAATATGTGAGGCAAAAAAGTATGAATAGTGGAATAAGCAGTGGGTTTATGAACACAGGACACATGAAGAACACAGCAAGGTTTTCAGACAGATCTGTGTGTGATTGGGTGTGTGTGGGTGTGTGTGGGTGTGTGTGTGTGTGTGTGTGTGTGCGTGTGTGTGTGTATCAGGGGAAAAAAAGAAGATAAAAGTCTGGAAAATGTGTGAAAGCTCAGATTTCTGTGCTCCCTGTTAAAGCACATACTCCAGCATATTCACTATGTATGTATGTGTGTGTGTGTGTTCCATTCTCCAGAAGAAAGACATGTTGAATGCTGTTTGTAAGTACAGTAGAAGAGAAGTCTACACCCTGTATACACCACACATTCTCCTGCTTTGGGGAATGAGGACATTTCTCAGGCCAGTCACGTTTATCATAAAATCTTACACATGGACAAATGCAGTCATTAAGGCTTCTCTAAAATGCTTTTTTAGCCTTAAAAGATAATAAACGGGCGTGATGGGTGTGTTAGAAAAGGAAAAGACTACAGTGTTCAATAAAAGAGAAATTATCTGAACCCTTAAATCAACACATTAACACACAAATACAGAAACACACTAGTTTTAAACTCAGGAAAGTGTTTTAGCGTGGCATTGGTGCTCATTCACACTGAACATCATTTTTACATGAAGTTTAAAAGGAACTGCCTTTATTTGCACAGTGGTTGGTTCATGCGATTTAACTGGAAAGTCTGGAAAAGTAACATTTTTTAATTCTATACACTGAAGCAGCCTCCCTAATTTCTCTGTTCATCAGGCAGTGCTGCTAAAATCATGAATCTGATTGGTCAGAAGGTGTTGTTCTAACACATTATAGTTTCTATAGTAGTAGCTCATTTTTTCAGTTTTCTGAAATGGAACAGTCTTCAGGACAGAGGAGTTTCTGCTTTGTGGTTGCTTGGTAATGTAACATGCTGTGTTAAAAAAAAGAATGGAACTAAAGAGAGGTTGGTGAGGGAATGACCATTTATAGCTGCTTTAATGTAATTGAGAA
>JAQQZX010169420.1:0-22383 GCA_030068355.1 Notoglanidium maculatum
TTCTGTGGGCCAGAAATATGTTAAATCAGCAGAAATATATTAGACAACTCACAAAAAAATTTTTTGTAACCCAGTGTTATTAACTGTGGTTTGTGACAGCTATGTTCATAGGCCATGACACTTTCTGGTAGTTGTAGCAAAGCAGTGAAGTCAGGGTGATGTGCATTAAATTCTTGACAGAGGAGTGGGTCTTGAACCTCTCCATGGTGTTCCAACCACACCACACAATGTGATACAGGGCACACATTGGAATGGGTGAGCTGGGTAGTGGAGTGACAGAGGCAATTCTAAGTGTTTTTGGCACAGGGTTACAAACCGCGCCAGTCTTCCTAGTTATTGGTGCAGAATGTCCTCAAGAATCAGATGATTTCTTGATTCATGCTTGCCACTTGGCCTTCAGCCTGGGGGTTATAATCAGACTGTCTGACTGACTGAGTGATATCCCCACCTTTTCTATAAAGCTCCCACAGACCCAAGACATTCAATTGAGTGCCCCTATTGCTCACAATGTCCTCTGGAACACCAGAATACCTGCATATAAAATTATATTATATATACTGTCTCAAAAGCAGAGTGTAGGCCAGGGAGAGGTACAAGGCATAGGGCCTTAGAAAGTGATCAATGATGACCATGATTGAGTTACACTGGGACATGGGAGGTTATGTGTTGAAAACAATGTGAGACCATGGTCTTTGTGGCACAGGCAAGGTGCTGGCTTACCATCAGGTAAGGTTATGGGAAATTTCAGTTCAGGAAGTTCAAGAGGACATAAATGAAAGCATCTAGTGTCACCATCATTTACATTGTAGGACCTGGTGGGTTTTGTGGGTGCCGGGTTGTCCAGTTTCTGAGGTAGCATGTGTCCATGTGAGTTTATCTCCGAGACATTCTGGCACATATTTCTTGCTGGTTGGCCACAGGGTGGCACCTGTTGTGCTGCGGTGTCCGCAATCTCTTGGTCTATTTTCCAGCTCAGTGCTCCTACAAAACGTGATTGTGGCAGGATGTATTCAGTTGTTTCTTTGGGAGGCACATGATACAGACATGAGAGAGTCTGCTTTTTTATTCTTAGAATCAGAGCAGTATGTGAAATCCCATATGGTACAGAGGTGGCACTAAAGGCTGTTTTCCACTTATCTCCTTCACAGAAGTGGGTAAGGATATAAGCACTGTGCAGGCCCAGCTTAGTAAAAAATCTTGGCAATGTGGAGATGTCCCAATGCTGAGGGGACCAGTGACAATATTATTTTACTGTGATCTGATTAAGCCCACAGCTAAATCAATACAAGTTCAAAGTCTACCCCCTTTTTCTCCACAAAGAAGAAGCCCACTGAGGCAGATAAAAGTGAAAAGATGAATCTATCCTTATTTCAGTGCTTCATCAATATCTCCTCAATAGCCTGGCTTTCTGTGGCAGAAAGGGGGTTTGATGCTTACCATGAGTTCAATGGTACTGTCATGTGGTCTACAGGCTGCTGGCCTTGCCCTTTCTAAACACTTCCTGGAAATCCTGATACTCAGGGGCCCATGGAACCTTCAGTGTAAGTGACCAATAAGTTGGGGACCAAAAGGCAGTGTGTTAGATAATGTGTGGACCAGCTATTCTGCCCTCATCCCAGGAGATCTGAGGATTATGGGTGTGGATTCTGGGAAATCCAAGCACCATTGCAAATTTGGTAGTTACTGTGGGCAGAAACGAGAAATGTTCATTATGTATTGTACTGAAACAAGAAGGCTTTTAGTGTTGTGGGTGATTAATCCTCCCCTAATGGGTCCACCATCCAGAGTGTACATGTGTATGTGTTGGAGTGGCTGGCTGCTTAGGTTGAGCTTCTCAACAAGGGAATGTTCTGTGAAGTAACCAGCTGCTCTGGAGTTAATCAGGGCTAACATGGTACAGAAACCTTCAGTGTGCTTTATCTGCACTGGCTTGAAATTTTGTGTAGAAAAATTTTTTGGAGAAAAATCATTTTGAAGTGAGTGGAAGAGGATGCTCACTCAAGTGGCTTCTAGGAAACTTTGGATAGCAGACATAAGGTGCACTGTGCCACATAGCACTAGGGACTGAACCAACAGAAGCAAAGTCTTTGCCTTTTGATATTCCAAAATGGTTAACTTGTCTTGTCCCAGCTGCATGGGCTCTGAGGCACTTGATTCTGAAGTTGTATTCTATTCCAGGGTTTTCCTCTCCTCAGTTCCACAACAGATGTTACAGATGAATAGAAAGGTCTATAATGTGAATCCAGGGAACATTTATCATCCTGACACGCTGGCTTGGTAAAGATGTCCTGGTTTAAACCTTGATGGTAGGCTGCTTTGAGTGCTGGTTTGTTCAAGCTGCTGCCAGTGGCAAGAGTTCTGAAAGCAAGTGCAAACTTTGTGATACTGTGGTTGCCATGCTTCAGGGACAGGAGTCACTCTCCACCTACTTTACCCTCTGGAGGGTGATCAAACAAGCATTGGAAAAGTGGTCATAGGAAGTCATATGCTCCCCAAGCAGAGACCCCAAGTGCTGTGGCCCATATTAGAGCCTAGTCAATGAGCAAATTTATGAACTGTGCAATCTTTGTTTTCTCTGAGAAAAATCCCTGACTTCAAAAATAAAGATAGCACTCTTGCATGAACCCCTTGTACACCACAGAGTTACCAGGGTACTTGTCCAGGTGAGTGATGAGAGGAGAAACAGAGTTTGAGTGCACCTAGTGGTGGCCTCAGAATGGTGGTTAGCTGATTAAGCTTGGTGTTCATCATCTGCTGCTGCTCTGCAGCAAAGCCTGTTGCCAGTCAAGCAATAGTATTTTGTCAGGTGGGAGAGATGGCTGCAGTTGCATCTGAAAATTATTCATTTTTACTGGCAAACAATTCCAAAAACACAAGACAAAAACATGGTCAAACGGTCCATGGCAGCCACAAAAAAGACTAGAAACCGTGGTTTGTGGTGGCCATGTTTGTAGGCTGGGACACATTTTGGGAGAAGTGAGGCACCCAATCCAGCACTGACATGACAATACTCATTCTACTTTGTGCATTCCTATACGTTAAACAGCAAAAGAGCTATATTTTACATTGTAGTGATCTGGCATTGTTAAAAAATTTGTGAAGAAAATCTTAATTGCAATACCAAATGTTTGTTTTTCATATATAATTGAATGTGTTTAAATAATCTGGCTGCCAATAAAAATATTTGTTTATTACATTTGCTAACCCCCTGCAAGAACGCACAGAAATAAAAGCTCAATGTTTAGCATATATGACAAAAGCATGCACCTCACAAGGTGTTTTTAGAAGTGTTGAAAGGGATGTAAGATTAAGTGTTGGGTTAACCTGTGAATTTGTAAATACAACAGACATGATTGAAACCAAATAGATTAAAAACTGTAAGACATAAAATATAAGCTTAATACACTTCAGAGATATTCTTATGCTTGCAGAGGAATGCTTATGTTGTTTGTATTGTTTGTATTGTTTGTAGTGCCATCTTTTTTTAAAATAAGATTATGTATTTAAAAAATATTTTAATTATAAAATAAATAAAATATTTAATTTCATTTAAAAAATATCTAATAAATAATATCTAATGTTACTATGACTAACTGCTCATGTGGAACAATTGGAGTCATGCATACACTGTGTCTGTGAGAAATGAGCATATGGATTAGTGACCTCGCCCTGCCCAGTAGACTGGATTAGACTTATCTGCCTAGCAACACACACATGCACCTCATTATATTAAGAGAAGTTTCATGGAAATACCAGTAGGACACCATGGCAGGACAAGGTCATTTCAGAGAGTCTGTGCATAGATTAGGAAATAATGATGGCGAGGCGGATCTCCTGAGCTGCGACAGCCAATCAGAAAACAGATGATGCAACAGATGTAGGAAGGGCAGGACTACATAAGAGACTGCACAACTCTAGGAAAGTACCTTCTGGATCAACTGTCTTGTGTGACTGTACTGCTTTTTCTAGGGTTAATTAAATACTTTATTGATTGAACGTTTTGATACTCTGTCCTTTTTTTTACTATCACTGATCTGTGGCTTGCCATGACAGTCTGAGACAAAACAGGGTACCAAGCTGCGGCACTGTATTCAAGCACTGGCTGGGCAAAGAGTTTGTAGATGCATTGATTCTTGATCAATGCTTTGACTGAGCATTGATTCTTTGTCCTTGCCCCACATAGTGGAAGTGAGTGCTGTGATTGTGTTTATTCTGCTCTTGACTGTGTTTGACTTACTGACTATATTTGCTGTGTTGGCATTGGTGTGTGGTTATACTATGGTGATATCATCTGCGTAGGCGATGGGTTTGAGAGGTTCTGGTGGGATGGGGATGTCTGAAGTGAAAATGTTGAATAGGATTGATGAGAGAACAGCACCTTGTAGGACTTCATAATTGATGTTGCGAGATTTGCTCAGCCCATTGTTGAGTTTTATTTGGTCTCCCATGCAGGAAGTTTGCAAGCCATCATGTAACGTCATTGTTGATGTGGTTGCTTGTGGGAGTTTTTGGTGGTGTTGTGAGTGTTGCTGTTGTGGGGTTTGTGCTTGATGTTGTCATTGAAGCGGTTATTGGTGGAGTTGTTGCTATTGAGGTTGCTGTTATGGATGGTGATGAGGGTGGTGGATTTGCAGTTGCTTTTGTTGTAAACGGGATTGTGTTGTAATCCTAGGTTCTGGTGGGTTGTTTCTGTTATTTGTGCATGAATATTCTCTCCTCTTCTGTCATTTTCTTGGTGTTTGTACAATGTTTTGTGATGTTCATTGAAGTCACCAAGTATGATGTGGTTGTGTTGTGATATTTGTTGTAAGTCTGGTGTGTCAAACTCAAACTTACTACAGTCTTATTACCAACACCTATTCATGACTATCTTTGGTGGATGAAAGGGGTTGTGTATTAATTTTGCATTATTAATTAATTGCTCCTTTAATCCAGAGCCAAATTCTTACAACTAAGATTAAGAAAATAAAGCAAGACTCTGAGTAAACACTGATGATATGTTATGACTAATATAGGTGTTATGATTGATCCCCACACCCCCACAAACAGTCTTCTAAACTTTTGCAAATGAAACAGCAGCAATAGCTTTGAGTTGCATATTCTATAATTATCTCTAAATTAATTAAAGTACCTGTAACTTAAACTGCTTGATACACTGCTGAGGTTTGGGGAAACAGTAATATCTTGGGTGAAAAAGGCCAGAGGAGAATGGAGCCAATGGCAATTCTTTTTCACCACTTCAAGTCAATGAATTCAAAGTATGTTTACATAGCATGTTATCGTACACAGAAGCCACTCCATGTGCTTTACACAGATAATATAAGAATAAAAGCATAAAGAATAAAGGTAAGCAAAAACCAGTATAAAAAAATGCAAGGTTTATGGGAGACACCCCATACACTTTTCAATTATTTTATATTATTCCCATACAGTTTTTCTCTTTAAATTATTGAGCACCCAGTGGCTGATAATTTCTCTAATTAATCTGATCATATACACATCCATGATAACTGATGAACTGGTGCCCAGATTGGCCAATAAAAGCCATATACACACTGTCAAATTCCAGCTGTATGGCATTTTGGGCATCTTTGGCTCAGCCTGTCACACATTACGTACTTTAAGAACTAACCACACAAGAGCTACCAACCAGGGAGGGTGAAGGCTAAGGGCTAATTTATACGTTTGCACTGGGTGAAGTCTTCATACTTGCATATAATATGAGTGTTGTCTAGGGAAAGTTCTGAATGTGATGAGAGAAGAGATAAATTGTATGGTTTATACTTCAGATGTACTTGAACAATATTACTCAGAATTAAACAATATTTTCTTGTAATAGCTACAGTATTAGCATAGAATTTCAACTCCATGCACATGTAAATTTCAGCTCATAATAATTTATGAGGATGTTCACAAGTGCAGTCAGTCATTTTTCCTTTGTAATGCAAAAAATGGATTTACTTTATGTAAAGCTGACCGGTCAAACAATTCAAAGCTTTTTATAGATTGTGTTAACAGACCTGTCCAGGAGCAACAATGCTAATTCTGTGTCCAGCTTCATCTCTTTGACTAGAAATAAATTACTCCATCTTGGAAAATATATTTTTTATATGGTTTTACTGTGTTGCTAGCATTAGAATAAGACAGGCTAGTGAGAAGGGGCATTGGGAGTGTCTATAAAATAATGGACAGGATTCTCATGTAAAAACAAACAAGCTTCCAGTTTTCCAAATGGGTTTTCTCAGCCACATAAAACACTTGTGCTGAAGCATAGATTAAATCATTATTTTCTATCAGCTCTACATATTTTTCCATATTATTTGTACTGGTAAGAAAAAAAACCTGCCACAATTAGTCATGTCTCTAATGTGTTTTGTTAAAAAGGTGAAGTCATTTAAAATGTTGAGTTATTATCTTAAATGGTGCAATCTTAAATGTTGTGCTGTCAGAGTAGTGTAGAATGAGATGGTGTAATGGTAAAGGCAGAGGTCTAGAAATCTGAGGACACTGTTTGCTTCCCATTTCAACACATTATTTCGGGAAAGTTTTGCTGCAGGCGACTCATTTAAAATTAGCCAGCCTGTACAGATATTTTGCCTAACCCTCTTTTGTTAAAACTGATGAATGTTCATTCACTCTGCCTTTGCCCTCTGTAGTCAGTAAGCATATTAAAACAAGCCACAGACCAAAGGCTCTTGCCTTCAGAAGAAACCAGTTGACCACCTAACTTTTAGTAAGATTCTTACTTTTAGTAAGATTTTTAATAAGAATTCTGCTTTGGCCAAGTACCAAGCCATAATATTTGATGTATTAAAAAAACATGGTCAACCCATAACATTACCCATTACTTTGCCCATAATGGTTTTACCAACAGAGGTTTATGCAAATTATTAGTGCAAGCTGGCTAATTTTAAACGAGTTACCCGAGTTAATGAAACATGTTAGGAATGTGACCAATTGTGGCAACTTCAGCCTGCCATAAGTTGTGAGTTGGTGCTTTACTTTCATAAACAGAGAGAAACAGAGAACAGTGGTTTTGTGCAACAATAATAATAATAAAGGAGATATAACTTTATGTGACATTGAGGATGACTTCATGGCAATTACATGTGGCATTGCTATGATGACCAGGTACAGTGGAAAAGTGAGTACTTGTTACCAAAATCGAGTAGAGTAGAGTAGAGTTAAGTCGAGCTGAGCCTGTACCATGAAGTGGAAAAGGGCTGCTGTGTATTAGATTTGCTTCTGGTTTAAATTTTGTTGTTGTGTTTCTGAGTTTGCAGTGTTGTTTTTAGTTTTTGTGTGTTTTAGGTTTGCTTAGGTGTTTGCATAAGGCCCTGTTTACTCTTGGTTTTAAAATGCATCTTGTGTGATGGGGTCACAAGCCAAGACACATCACCGTTCACACCTGTGCCTATCATGCATCTCCAAGGTGTCCACCTGACCAGTTCATATTTCATTACTGCCCATATCACTTCTGTTAGAAGTTCAAAGTGCCCCACACACACACACACACCACATCAGTGCAATATCAGTGCTCCTCTACATTTTTTTAATCAGCCAAGACACATTTTAAAAACAAGTGTAAAAAGGATCTATGAGACAGATGTCAATACCAAGTTTGAATGTGTTTGTACATAAAAGACAGCAGATGCAGATAAAGAAAGGGTCTGTTCCAATAATCTGCACATGAGTGCACCCTGCAGGCTATAAAGACAACTTATTGAAAACAAAAAAATCAATAAACAAACAAAAAAAAAAAAAGTACTAAAGACAAACTTATATTTCAACTCACAACTAGAATTCAGAACCAAGTGACTGGGAAGCCGTATTGACTGTCATGATTTCACCAATAGTCATGTACATTATTAATTAACTGAACTGCCAAATTTTACTGGGTTTCATCAAGAATCTGGCCCATAATAACCAGCTATGTGGTAAAGGTGAGATGCTGAAAGATTTACCCAAGGCAGTAAGAAAAATCTGTCTTTGTACAGCCATGGCCAAAAGCTTTGAGAATGACAAATATTGGTTCTCTCAAAGTTTGATGCTTCAGTGTTTTTAGATCTTTTTGTCAGATGTTTCTATGGTATACTGAAGTATAATTACAAGCATTTCCCAAGTGTCATAGGCTTTTATTCACAATTACATTACATTACACGTTTATGCAAAGAGTCAATAGTTACAGTGTTGGCCCTTCTTTTTCAAGACCTCTACAATTCACACTGACATGCTGTCAATCAACATCTGGGCCAAATCCTGACTGATGGCAGCCCAATCTTGCATAATCAATGCTTGGGGTTTGTCAGAATTTGTGGGTTTTTGTTTGTCCACCCACCTCTTGAGGATTGACCACAAGTTCTCAAGGGGATTAAGGTCTGGGGAGTTTCCTGGCCATGGAGCCAAAATTTCAATGTTTTGTTCCCTGAGCCACTTAGTTATCACTTTTGCCTTATGCCATGGTGCTCCATCATGCTGGAAAAGGCATTGTTCGTCTCCAACTGTTCTTGGATGGTTGGGAGAAGTTGCTCTTGCAGGATGTTTTGGTACCATTCTTTATTCATGGCTGTGTTCTTAGGCAAAATTGTGAGTGAGCCCCCTTCCTTGGCTGAGAAGCAACCCCACACACGAATGGTCTCAGGATGATTTACTGTTGGCATGGCACAGGACTGATGGTAGCGCTCACCTTTTCTTCTCTGGACAATTTTTTTCCTGGATGCCCCAAACAATCATCTCATCAAAGACAATGACTTTGCCCCAGTCCTCAGCAGTCCAATTCCTGTACCTTTTGCAGAATATCAGTCTGTCCCTGATGTTTTTCTTGGAGAAAAGTGGCTTCTTTGCTGCCCTTCTTGACACCAGGCCATCCTCCAAAAGTCTTCGAATCACTGTGCATGCTGATGCACTCACACCTGCCTGCTGCCATTCCTGAGCAAGTTCTGTTACTTTAGGAGATGGTCCTGGCACTTGCTGAACTTTCTTGGGCACCATGAAGCCTTCTTCACAACAATTGAATCTCACTCCTTGAAGTTCTTGATGATCTGATGATCCAATAAATAGTTGATTTAGGTGCAATAGCAACAAGATCCTTGTCTGTGAAGCCCTTTTTGTACAAAGCAATGATGACTGCACATGTTTCCTTGCAGGTAACCATGGTTAACAGAGGAAGAGCAATGATTTCAAGAACCACCCTCCTTTTAAAGCATCCAGTCTGCTATTCTAACTCAATCTGCATGACCAAGTGATCTCCAGCCTTGTCTTCATCAACACTCTCAGCTGTGTTCACGAGAGAATCACTGAATGTCAGTGGGTCCTATTGTGGCAGGGCTGAAATGCAGTGGAAATGTTTTTTTGGGATTAAGTTCATTTTCATGGCAAAGAGGGACTTAATTAATTGCAATTCATCTGATCACTCTTCATAACATTCTGGAGTATATGCAAATTACCATCATAAAAACTGAGGTAGCAGACTTTGTGAAAATTAGTATTTGTGTCATTCTCAAAACATTTGGCCACGGCTGTAGTTGCAGCTGTGGAATGTGTGTATAATAACCAAATGTAACACATTTAAGAGTTGAATTCTGGATCATGTGGGATTGGTGATAAGACAATATAATTAATATCATGATAAATTATACTACAATTAAATTATAATGCAATTATATTGCAATATTACTTTAACAAGTATCACAGGTATGACCATTACTTTTCAAACACGTCAAGCTTTTATAAGCAATAAGGAAATGAAGGAAGTTAAATTAAACTCTTTTCTTTAATTAAAGTCTTAATCTTTAATTATTCCTCTACTTATGCATTACACATGATTAAACATAAATGTTAAATAAAAACAAAACTGTTTTCTCCAATCCCCTTTATTATTTGATTACGGCACTACTGCTTTGTTTGCACTTATTGCTACATATTGTGTCCAACACTGAAAAGCCTTTAACTACCATGTGGTAATTTTTGAAATATCACATACCTCATCTGGATGCCATTAGGTATCATAACTAATATGGTTATATTCAATTCAATTCAATTTTATTTGCATAGTGCCTTTAACAGCAGCACACAAAGCAGCTTCACAGTATGAAGTTACATGTAGTAATTACCTAAATTTATTCATACACAGTTCGTGTACCATTAAAATACATTTTTATACACGTCTCCCCCCTAAAAAATGTCAGGCCCTGTGACAGACAAATTTGTATATGTTGGAATGGTCACCTAATAAACTTCAAATTTAATTTTCTTATTGACCACATGTCCCTCGTTGACCATAGCATGGTTTTGTAATTCCTCTAACAACTGTAAGCAACTTTTTGGTCAGCTGTAGTGGATTGTAAGCACAGAATAACTGTCAGGCACTCATATAGCTGTAAAAAAAAAAAAAAAAAAATCAACCTTTACATAGGAGACACATTGACACATCTTTTACAAAAACACCCACGTTCATCTACACAGTTAAAGATTAAATCGCAGTTAGAGATTAAATTATGAATATTTTCTCAAACAGTCAATTTTTATATCATAAGGTCCTGTGTGACAGGACTGATTTCATGGACTGTTGATGCAGGAAAATATATGTTTATGTTCTTTAAAGCTATACTATGTATGATTTTGCAGGAATTTATTAGCAGAAATGGAATATAGTATCCATAAGCATGTTTTCACTAATATACAAATACTTGTATACCATTGTGTTTTTTTTCTTAGCTTAGAATGAGCCATTTATATCTACATCGGGACAACACAGAGACAGAAACATGGATAAACAGAACACAGTGTCACAGTGTATCTTCTCCCAGACGGAAATTACTGATGAGGGACGACTGATTTCATAGTGATGCCGAAGTTGCCTGTTGTTTGCTGGACAGGTCATTGGATTTAAATTATGTCAAAATATCGCTACATGATACTGTTTTGACAGAATTTATATAATCATTCATTAGAATCACTGATGTTTTCCAAGTAATGTCTCCAATTACGCTGTGATAACACACGAAACTACAGAAACTACAGACTACAGGAACACTGGTACAGGTATAGCACAGAGCCTCTGTGTAAATACCACTTTCAGAGCTGTTGGGATTGTTCATATCGCGCAGACCATCATAATGAAATAATTTTATAAATACGAACCGCTGTTACTTCAGTCACTCGATTTGAAGGGTTTCAACTCTTTCCTTTTCTAATTCAGTAGCAGAAGCAACTTGGTTAGCTCTGCTTCCATGTCTGCTGACCATGAGCAATCCTCTCCATCTTTCTGTTACTCTCCCTGTCTCTCTAACATTGTAACGACATTACCAGCTGCTCTATCTGAAATATAACACCTCAAATGGAGAAAAAATGTATCCTGCTGACTTTATCAATAAATCACTACCACAATGAAGAACAAGTAAGAACAATATTCACTAGCAACAAAACACTACCAAAATGCAAAATGCACCAAACAATCTTACATAGAAGTTATGTATTTCTAAATATCTATTTAAAGTAACCTCATCAGTTTACAGACTACTCGATGCGGTGACATATGATGACATCATTTTGGAAGCACTCATATTGTATGCTGCGAGCACGTGATAGTCTGTCTGTCTGTTGTGAAAAGTCTGTTTATAATATGGCTGTGGGATCTATAAAGTTGAAGTAAGCCAAAGAGCTTTGACTTGTGTTATAATCTGTGACTGCTGGTCTGAATATTAAATGGGAAAGCTAAAGCAAATTTTATCAGTACAATAACTCACCATTACTATTAGGAAACCATTCGGGTTTAGCCTTATAGCATGGTGTCCCATAATATAGACAAAAGCATAAAACTATTACACATACACACATGAACATACATAAGCATTTCAAGTCCATTAGTCAGCTCTTTCATTTCAACCACACAAAACTTAAATCTCTTCTGATTGGTCCTTTTGGGTATTTTGAACTCACGGTTGGACAGTGAATACTTTTGTCTAAAAGAACTGGAAAAAATTAATTTAAAAAAAAAATCACTTTACACCATTTTTAACAGCAAGTAAATGGAAAGGGATGTTATAAGTAGACTTATTTTCTATTAATTATTTTGTGTATTTTCTTGAACATTAGAGAGGGTTTAGCTGCTCATGCTCATATATATCTTGGTCTCACCCCATACTCAAATTCAAAGATATTTAAATGAGGAATGACATTCTTTTGCTCCCTGCTCCCATCTTCTGCCTAGCTGAGCATATTGAACAAGGTCAAAAGCAGTCATGCATTTTAGAGCACCAGCACTATGTACAATCTCCAAGGATTTTTCTTTGTTCATTTTTTTGTGGCAGTTTCTGAACAGCATGGTTATGTGGACTCAGTAAGAATAAGTAGCTTGCTAGACTGCTTATACAACATGCATAAGGCCTAAGAAATTCAGCTTTAAGTTAAGATGACTCAGTGAAAAACCAGTGAAAGTACAGAAAGTGGAGAGTAAAACAGTAGAATTGTTTCAGGTCACTCTCAAAGCGCAGATATTTCAAGCCATTTAACATAATTTGGTGAAATGTTGGGAACAGGCAGGCTTGGGGAATAATGGAATACATGGAACAGCATTATGTAACTAGGTTACAAGCTGTGATCAGATTACCAATGCAGTTAGTAAAAATGGGGATAATTTACCAGATTAAAATATTATGAAATGCAACAATTAATCAGCAAAATCAATAAAAATCAATAATAAAAATAATTGCTATGTCACTTCACAACAACACATTTGAAAGAAACATCAGTAGGACTTTCTCTAGAGTATGAGACTCTTTACAGTACACTGCCCTGCTGACCTCATGACATAACTTGTGTTTTAATGTGAATAATAATTCATTTACATTTATATCATTTGGCAGACACCCTTATCCAGAGCGACTTACATATATCTCATTTATACAACTGAGCAGTTGAGGGTTAAGGGCCTTGCTCAAGGGCCCATCAGCAATAGCTTGGCAGTACTGGGATTTGAACTCACAACCTTCCGATCACTAGTCCAACGTCTTAACCACTGAGCTACCACTGCCCTTTGCCCAAAATTCGTTTGTGGGAATGTGATTAAATGCTGCATATAAATATTAAAAATATATCTTTTTTATATAATATTTTTAAAA
This sequence comes from Notoglanidium maculatum, assembly GCA_030068355.1. NCBI lineage: Eukaryota > Metazoa > Chordata > Actinopteri > Siluriformes > Auchenoglanididae > Notoglanidium > Notoglanidium maculatum. Next base: position 13,122 of record JAQQZX010169420.1, read on the forward strand.
GATAAATCCAATTGAATAATCAAGGAATTCAATTATCAATCTAAGAATAATCAAATTAAAAAAATTGGTTGTTGCAGCCCTAAATAAGAACAATAAACTACATGCACATGTGCACACAACACTTCATGAGTCTCACATCACCACTCTGGTCTTGAGTGAAATCATAGCTAATCATACAGTCACCAATTCATTATCATGGCCTATATGTGTTCTAATGTGTTCACTGGGTGCAAATTTTGCTGTGTTTAAATCACACTGATTTTAAATGTTTAAATCAGAAAAGGGGAACATCACTTTTTTTATCAAATAATTAGTAACTATCAGAATACATTTTTAAAGTAACCCTCCCAACCCTGGGAACAGGTGATTTGATGCAACAAATTAACCTGCTTATTGGCATGTGCCTTACACACATGGAAACACACACACACACACACACACACACACACACACAATTCATAGAAATACATAGGCAAGTGTGATGCCTGCGGCTATGCACCCTCGCCGTCTGCCTGGAGCTAGCACTCCGCCCCTCAAGAGTCTCAACAGACAAAGGGCAATCCAGGACAGTGATAGCCACAGCACCAGCTCCAAGTGGGCGAAGCCCACAGACGAGACACAGCCACAAGGGTGGGGTTGCCAAACCCAGCACGGCTGGAAGAGGATGACTGTCTTCCCGCCAGCAGACCGCGGCAAGAGATAAAAAGCCTAAGACGTGGTGTGTAGGAAAATAAGCTGGCATGCGTGCTCATTGCGCTCCCTTTTGTTGTGTGTTTTTTATGTACCAGACTCCCCATGAGAAGACCCGCTGGTGACACGCTGATGCGGCCCACCTTGCCGCTCATCTCACCGCTTCACCATGCTGGGAATACGGATCACCACGAGAGCTGGCTCATCTCACTGTTAACATTCCCTTCACTGTCACTGACCCCACGCTCTTTGTTGATGATATTTGTTTGACAGCACAAGTGTTTGTGAGTGTGTTTGAGCATCAGAGAGACAATAAAATTGGCTCACCATGCACTGTTGGCACCCTAATCCCCATGTTTGTGTGTGTTCACTCCTGCTAACTTGCTCACCACTGCCATGGGGGACATCACCATCGATTCCGTAGTGCGGCACCTCCTGGAGTCCAGCCTGGAGCAAGGTTGCGTCAACCAGATCATCATCCAAGGCCTCCGGGCTATGGCTCAAGAGCTAGTCACTCTTCAAAGCATCCACAATCCTGCTTCACCATTTAACCAAAATGAGTGAGGAGGACGACGCTGAAGCATTCCCAGAAACATTCGAGCTCACCACCCTTTGGGAAAACGGAAGCTGCCAAGTACGCCACATTGAAGGCTCTTAGCCTGCTGTCCAGCCGAACCACCGTGTGACCCTAGCAGTGACTCCAGCCAGACCAGCTCATGCCAGACAAGATTATCAAGTGAGTCATGGTAGACCGCTTTCTGCAGGGCCTACCCACAGAGGCACAATGGACCATGGGGATAAATACCCCTGCAACCATCCGAGAGCTTGTGGAAGCCCTGGAGAACTCCCTTGCAACCCTGGAGATGGGAAGAAGCCATCCTCCAGCAAGCAGAGTGGAGGTCCCTTCTCCATCGAGCCGAATCCTGGGCCACATCTATCACCTTAGACCTGCTGTCCCGTGAACCCCAACACACACCCAGGATGCCTTGATGCCCACAGAGCCGGAGCGACCTCTGCTGCAGAAGCCATGGGTGGCTGCTGAGGACTGCCTCAGGCATCAGTGAGGTGAGTGGACCATGACAGCTGGCCTAATTCCAAATCTCTCTGTCCCTCTCCTTGTAGGTCAAGACTGGCCTGGCCTCCAGTACATGCTACAGGAGAAGTCAGACCAGGAGAATTCTCAATGTAGGCGACGATGACCCGCTTGCTGCAGGTCCATAACAGTGTCTTCATCCGCCCTCCTTGACCAGGATGAAGAGGCTGCTGACGACGTTGGCATTGAAGGTAAATCCCCCTTCTGTACTAACCCTCCCATGTGTGCATCAGCAGGTTACCCACAAGGGGATCTTTGGAAGGGAGCAGAAGGAGGATGACAAGATGAAACACTGGACAGAACCAGCCCCTGCCCTGCTGTCTGGTGTTGCTTGTGTTTCAGGTGCCGAGGAGGTGATCGACAAGGGTCCTGATCTTTCCCCCACACAGTGGCAGGTACAGTATCGGGAAGTGTTCTCCAAAGAACCCAGGCAGACCAATGTCATACAACACCACATCAGGACACAGATGCTGCAGGATGGAGTTATCGAGGTGATGAATGATTTGTGTAAACTCAACGAGGTCTCGGAATTTGACGGCTACCCAATGCCATAGGTGAATGAGCTCATCGAGTAGCCTGGTTACATGGTGGAGCCTGGTTAATCTCCACCTTGGATCTCACCAAAGGGTAGTGGCATGTTCCCCTAGCACCAACCTCAAGACCCAAAATGGCCGTCAGTACCGCCTCCGGACATTGCAGTACAAGGTTCTCCCATTCGGACTTCATGGAGCTCCGGCGACATTCCTGCAAGTTATGGGCATCTTACAAATACCTTGATGACGTTGCACCCACTTGTCCACCTGGGAAGATCATGTGTGCCATCTGCACCGAGTCCTCGATGAGCTGCGGAAGACTGGGCTCACTGCACATCTGAGAAAATGCCATCTGAGGCTGACCGAGGCGCAGTACCTGAGCTACAGCACTGGGAGAGGACTTCTTAAACTCCAAGAAGGAAGGTGGAAGCCGTATGTAAGTTCCCATGGCCCCTCACAAAGACACAGGTACAAGCCTTCTTGGGGCTGGCTGGGTATTATCGACGGTTTGTGCCTAATTTCACCTCTCTAGCTGCCCCCTCTCAGATCTTACCAGGAAGGGAGAGCCAGAGACGGTCTGCTGGACGCCGAAGGTGGAGAAGGCATTTAATGATCTCAAAGCAGCACTGACCAGTGAGCCCATTCTCCAGGCAAACATGTTCCAAACTTAGAACTTCGACCTGGGCACAAAAGTCTGCAAAATGTTAGGAAGTTTTTTTATCCATTAAGTTTTTTATTAAGGTTTTATTTAATGTTCCTTTGGAACAAACACTCCGGTAGCAAAGAATGGTGCTTTTTGGATGCATGGAATGTCATTGTGTAGAAATATCTGTAAACAGCAAGCACTTACACCATAAAAGTGAGCTAATTATAGTGCATCAGTGTTTGTCATTATGGGCTGACAAATTACATTTCTAACATAATTTAATTACTAATGAACTAATGTTTAAAATTCTGCCTGAAACTTAGCAAAGACACAGTGTTGAAAACGTCATATCAGTATTACTACTGACTAGATTTAATAATTTTATCATTGACTGATTTAATACTTTTCTGCTGTCTTGTACACATTTAATGGTGTAAACATCCTCTCAGAAATCCTACTCTCTCTAGATGCAAATATAATATTTCATTCTCTTACTTTGTACTTCAGCAGAAATTGTCGGTCATGAAAACAATTTTACACAGTAAGTAGTGTAGATATGGATGGATGAATGCATGGAACTGCAGTATGTTGGTTATGATAAGCTAGTGTTGCATGGATGGTGTTTTATAAATGCATAAATTTGTTACCACTTTTCTCTATTTTTTTTATATTTGTCTACATTTAATACTTATGTTTTCCTAGTGTAACTGTTGGGTCTTTTTATACCACATTGCTCCATTTGCACATATGTACACTAATGGAATACTGAAAAACCTGTAATGACAATAGTAATAGTCTTTCAATTAACCTCAAATGACACAATGGATCTAAAACTTTACACACTATTGTTAAATTTGCAGAATTTTGTGTCGTAAAGATAAATAATGTCAGATCCTTTTCTACCTTTAATGTTATATAGCAACCAAACAAATTAAAGTATAAAAACAAATAGAAATTTTATTTGAAAAAAGACAAAACCTTATAATAAGCTGGCTGAATGTGTATACCCTTTTATAATGGAGAATATGACTGTGGCCATAATTAACCAATCACACTCCAACTCATGTTTAAAAATAATTAATGTACCATGTCATACCAATATCATCAATGACGTGATTCTAATTACCCTAGAAAAAAAGGATCAGCTGACCAAGTGCTGAAGCCATGGTCCACAAAAAGTGTACAAAGCATGTACAGGATCTCATTATCGAAAGGTATCAATCAGGGAGGATTGAATTTCCAAAATATTAGACATACCATGAAACACTGTGAAGACCACCATCATCAAGTGGAGAAAATGAGGCACCACAGGGAAATTACCAAGAGCAGTACATTGCTTCAAAATTTTTGAAAAGACAAGAAAAACCATAATGGGAGGCTGCCAAGAGTTCAAGTTCAAGTGGCTTTATTATCATTTCAACCATATACAGGTGATGCAGTACATAGTGAAATGAGACAACATTTCTCCAGGACCAAGGTGCTACATAAAAGACAACACAGAAGTACTAAGGTGCACATGTGCAACAGAAGACAATATAAGCCAACAAATTGCATTTGTGCAAACGTGCAAAAATAACAAAGACAACAAAGTGCAGGTGTGCAAATACTGCAAACAGTGCAAACAGTGCAGACATCACAAGACAAGACAGTGCATCGCTAATCCAAATCTAATGTGCAAAAATGGTAGATGAATATACATTTGTGTGCGTGTGTGCCAGTCCAGTCCCTGAGTGTTCAGGAGTCTGGTGGCTTGGGGGAAGAAACTGTTACACAGTCTGGCAGTGAGGGCCCAAGTGCTTCGGTACCTCTTGCCAGATGGCAGAAGGGTGTGTGTGAGGGGTGTGTGGGTTCTTCCACAATGCTGGTGGCTTTGTGGCTGCAACGTGTGTGGTGAATGTCTGTGATGGAGGGAAGAGAGACTCCGATCTTCTCAGCTGTTCTCACTATCCGCTGTAGGGTCTTGCGGTCCGATATGGTGCAGTTTCCATACCAGACAGTGATGCAGCTGTTCAGAATGCTCAACAGTTCTTCTGTAGAAGGTGGTGAGTATGGGTGGTGGGAGAGGGGCTGTCCTTGCAGCCTTCGCAGGAAGTAGAGACACTACTTTCTTTGCTATGGAGCTGGTGTTGAGGGACCAGGAGAGGTTCTCCACCAGGTGAACACCAAGGAATTTGGTGCTCTTGACATTTTACATTTACATTTTACATTTGTCATTTGGCTGACGCCCTTATCCAGAGCGACTTACATACATCTTATTTTATACATGTGAGCAGTGAAGGTTAAGGGCCTTGCTCACAGGCCCAGCAGTAGCAGCTTGGCAGTGCTGGGATTTGAACTCACGACCTTGATGTTCTCCACAGAGGATCCTTCAATGTTGAGTGAGTTTTCCTCCGGGTGCTCCGGTTTCCTCCCACAGTCCAAGGACATGCAGATTAGGTCAACTGGCTACTCTAAATTCCATAGGTGTGAGCGTGTGTGGTTGTTTGTCTGTGTTGGCCCTGTGGTGGACAGGCGACCTGCCCAGGGTGTACCCCGCCTCTCGCCCGAAGATGCTGGGATTGGCTCCAGCTTCCCCATGACCCAGACGGTTAAAGCAGTATAGATAATGGATTGATATCATGCTAATGAGAATTTCAGACATACGGATGGACAACCTGAAAAAATTTAATGCCTCCTACACCTAGACTCAATTCTTGATTCTTCAACTGGGAAATGCTTTCCTGTGATGTAATAGTGTTGATTTCCAGAAGTAACAGCAGAGAAAGCATCACTGAATGAAAATAGAAACTTGTACATTGCCAAAAACACATTTAATATTTTAGTGGAATTTTTTTTAAACTTCCTTACAAATGCACAGGTTCCTTACCAGACTGAACATTCTCACAGTGTATGCCCCAAACACCACCACTTATAGTTTTATAGCTGTCTGGCCTTATTTACAATCCAACCAATTAACAATCCATATTAAAACAAAAAAATTGTAGTGTTGCTGATGCTATTCAACAGCAGATGTCACTGGTTCAGGAATGTTGTCAAGTCAGAGGTCAAGGCTGAGGTACAAGCAGATACCATCACTGACAAATTAAAGTGGCAAAAATTTTCCCTTAACCTTGCTGTTCTGCTCACCACAGTTGTAAAGATGGCTTACTTAGGTTAATAAGATTATTAAAGCTATTCCTTAAATTTTTTTTCATAATAAAGCCATAATATATTATTTAAAATAAACATTTTAGTTTGTTCCAAGATTCTCACTCAGTCCTGTTACCCACTTTCCCCCCTTTGAAGAATTTAAAACATTCCACAAGTCACATGATCAGGATGTTATCATCAGGATCTTCTGAAGGCCCAGGAAAAATTAAAAGTAATTTCTCTCATTTTTTTTGTTTCTGTATATTTGATAATATTATAACTGTGACTGAGTAGGTTAATCTCAATGTACTATCCTGTTACCTAAATTATTTCTTAGATGTTATTTGTTTATTTTACTAATAGTAACTTTTGGCAAATACATAGAATGTGCTCAGTGTCCTCATTCTATTACCATGGACGACATTTTTTATATTTCATGTATTTGCTAATTCTACACTAAAAACTCAGTCCTGTTACTTACAGTCCTGTTACGCATATAAAGAGTAACAGGACTGAGCAACCATAACTGGAAGGAGTAGCATCCATTTTTTTAGTGTGTATATTTGTCATGACGTTCACTTCATCAAGGCATGGAGCGACACAAACGGAGCGCGCGACTGGAACATGAGCAGGCCTCGGAGAGCGCGTCTGGAACTTGAGCAGGCTTGGAGAGCGCGACTGGAACTTGCGCTGTGACTCGAGCTGCAACAGGAACTTGTGCTGGCTCTGTAAGGGCGGGAATTGGAGCTGAGATTTGTGCGAAAACAGGCGCTGAGATGGTGACTGTAACCAAAACAGGAACAGGCTCCGTGACTGGAACTGGAACGGGAGTGGGTTCCATGACTTTTACGGTCTTCTTGATGTTTTGAAGAACAGGCTCCGTGACCTCGGCGGGAACAGGCTCTGTGACTTGAACGGCGTCTGTGACAGGAACGGGCTCTGTTACTTGAGCTGGAGCTATGACAGGAATGGACACTGACTTCTGCTGTAGCAGGCTCAGTGATGTCCGCTGTAGCAGGCTCTGTGACGTCCGCTGTAGCCGGCTCTGAGACGTGTACGAGTACAAACTCTGAGACGGGCACTGGAACAGGCATTGAGACTTGTACTGGAACAGGCTCGGAGTCTTTTACTTGTACGAGTATTGAGACGTGTACGGGAACAGACTCTGAGACAGGCACTGGACCAAGCTCTGTGTCTTGTACTTGTACTGGTACAGACTCTGAGACGTGCACGGGAACAGGCATTGAGACGTGTATGGAAACAGGCGCTGGGACTTGCACTGGAACAGGCGCTGATACGTGTATGTGAGCAGACTCCCTGTAGATATGAAGTGAACAGTCTCTGTGGCCATGAAGTGAGCATTCTCTGTGGCTATGAAGTGAGCACTCTCTTTGACCTTGACTGAAGAGGGCTCTGGCTCTGGCCCGGTGAGCGACTTCGGCCGACACGGGAGCGGAACTAGGAACAGGAATTGGAGCGGGCTCCATGTTAGCGACTTTGGCTGGAACAGGAGCGAGCTCTGGGAGAGTGACTGTGACTGGAGTTGCTTCCGACCTTTATGGCAATCCAGACTTGGGTTCAGGCAGAATTCTTCTTACATACTCAGGCGAAGAACGAACAGGAACTAGAGTCTGCTCCGTGAGAGCGACTTTGGCTGGAACAGGAGTGAACTCAGGGAGAGCGACTGTGACCGGAATGACTTCTGACCCTTGTGGCGATCCAGACTTGGGTTCAGGCAGGATTTGTGTCACATGCTCTGGCAAAGAGAGAACATGAACAGGAGCAGGCTCCGTGAGAGCGACTTTGGCTGAAACAGGAGCGAGCTCGGAGAGAGAGACTATGACTTGCGTTGCTTCTGACCCTTGTGGAAAACCAGACTTGGGTGCAAGTGAAATTTTGGTCACAGGCTCAGGCAAAGGTTTTGCACCCGGTGCGGTTTTGGACTCTGGTGCGGACTAGGAAACGGACTCTGGCGCGGACTTGGACTTGGACTCTGGCGTGGTCTTTGGCTCTGGCGTGGACTTTGGGTTGGTTTCCTCCATTTTGGACATTTGAGGGGGCTCAGGCACGTTAGCCTCTTCTTCGGCCATTAGAGGGAGCTTAAGAGCGAAAGCCTCTTCTTCAGCCATTTGAAGGGAACTCGGGAGCGGTTGCCTCGTTCTTTGCCTCTGGAGCAATCTCTGGAGCGGTTGCCTCCTTTTTGGCCTCTGGAGGGGGCTCTGGAGTGGTTGGCTCCAGGCCAAAGGCATCGTAAAACCATCTGAGTGCCTCATAAGTCTTTAGGATTTTTTAAGTTAGGATGCTGCATGCTAATAAGGTTATCAGCAAACCTAAGTGCAGGTACAGTGAGCCAACATATCATGCATCTCACCCAGATGAGATCTGAAGGCCTAGATTCTACCAAACTTTCCCAGAAAATACGGCAGTGGATTAGGAAAGCACATGGAGATTCCTTCACCCCACCGTACAGCTCAGGAGGCTCCATTTCCCATTGTTGCAGAAACAGGCTTTGCATGGTGGTCATACATCCATCCTGGATCCACGGAGATCCTACTGCGTCTCCGTTTAGGCGAAGCATTCCATCGTCGAGGCATGGTGCGACACAAGCGCAAGATTGGGACATGGAAGTAAAAGCAGTACGGTGTTTATTTAACACACTAGACAAAGCTACAATAACGGCAGGCAATAAGAGTATTCCACAAAACATGCAGGGGTCAAGTGATCGGCAAACAGAGTATAAAGGGATAATCCAAAATCAGTAGTCACAAACAAAAGCAGAGTCAAAAACACAGAAAGTAAACATGGGAATATAACGCTTGGCAATAGCAGACAGGGCTAATTGGAAGCGCATTCGGCAGTTCTTTTAAACACGGCTTAATCAGTCCATTAACGGGGTGCACCTGTCTCCCCTTGCCAGTCCTCGTGGCTGAGAGCAGGTGCTGGCAGGAACTGTAGTCCGTGTAGCCTCCATCGACTTTCGGAAGTGCGCGCTTTCGCTTTGAGAGCGACGGAGCAAGAAGAAACACCACACGCGTGGCCGAGTCTTCAAAGCACGCGATGCAGAGCAGTTCATGACAATATTAGACTATTATATTACACCACGTTCCAAATTATTATGCAAATTGTATTTAAGTGTCATAAAAATTAAATATTTTGTTCTTCAATTAAACT
>JAQQZX010169594.1:0-22336 GCA_030068355.1 Notoglanidium maculatum
AGATGCTGGGATTGGCTCCAGCTTCCCCGCGACCCAGACGGATAAAGCGCTATAGATAATGGATGGATGGATGGGTCATATTAGCCTTTTTTTATATTATTTTCACCCAAGATCAATGAACTGGTTCATTTTTTTTTAAATATTTGAGTACATTTAAAAGTAGCAACCGTACCACATTTTTGGCTGGATGCTTTCACTTTTAATTAGATTTTGATGCATCATATACCGTGTGATTTCACTTAAGTACAATTTCGCAGCACTTTTTCCACCCCTGGACAATGACATTGTATTTATAATTGATCATTTAACTATCTTTAATTATCTCTGCACTGTATCAGTATTATGCATCTATCTATAGTGCAGTGCTTTAAATTCTCAATTCTGATTGGTCAGAAGGTGTTGATGAATGTTCTATAAGAGCACGAATCTGACACTAGTTCTAGCTGCAGGACAAATCACACGTTTATATGTGTATGCATTCATTATAAGAGGCTATTTCTAAAGTAACAAGTTGTATGTTGGCAAAAAAAGTTTTGGGTTGTAACGGAGATGTTTATGTAACATTTACGAAGAGCTCTGTTTTTTTTTCCTTATTAACTTCAAGTGAGACTGCTGAAGGATAGAACACTATGATTTTGACTGTAGTCTTATTTGGCTAATAATTCAGCTTACTCGCGTTCCCTGCATGTTTTGTTGCTACATTATGGATTGTGTTTCCGGTGCTAATTCAAGAGCTTCTGCCCTCACATTAACCTGCTTCTGGCCCCCATGTTGTCATACCTGCTCTTTCCTTATTAACCTTTAAAGAGCTGGTGATTAGTCGTTCGTTTGTCACCTTTAACTAAAAACGAGATCAGGCATTGTTCCTTATGTTCAAATTATTCTGACAACGAGGTCTTTGTGTAACTACCTAAAGCTAAGGAAGATCCTATTAAAAATAAATTCCTGTTCGCGGCACACAGGGGACCTGAGGCATCTCTTCATTAGACAGAAGAAGAGGAAAGAGAAACAAGGCCAGTAACTAAGCTCTCCTCTTCGTGTATGTGTATGTGAGCACTTGACAATCTTTGCTGTTCAATTACCAGAGGTGAGCAAAGAGACAGAGTGTGAAAATTGATTTGGTTGGCGCAGTGTGTTGTGCTGTGCACTTAGATCATTTGGGTATTTTTTTCCGTGTGTTTATAAGGTACTTCAAAATGGATTTTGTAGAGTGAGATGAAGTCATTTAAATTTTCTAATTTTCTTCCTTTGACCATTCTCATCACATCTCAGATGGGCATAAATCTAGTCCTCTATACACATGGGATTATTACACAAGTCCTGAATTTTTTTGCTATGCAAATGTGATGATTTTGACCTTGAAATTTGTATTGCTACATTAATTCATTAATCCATTAATCAATCTTAGTCAGTTGTTTCTTTTTTTTATCTCGATATTTCACACAGCGCACAGCAGGTGCTGATTTCATGTCATATGTTTTTGTTTACGTTGCATTTGCCTTGTTTCTGTTTTGGTCCTGTCTCCACCTCTCCCTAACCCTGTTAGTTACCCTACTGTGTTCACCTTTACAGTGTTTAGTCTTTGATTGGTTTGTCTTTTTATACGCCTTTGTTTCATGGTATCTTAAACTTATTGCGAGTTTCTTGCGTTAAGTCTGAGCCTTGTTGCATTTCCGTGTGCATTATTTCCTTGTTTTTCTTACTTCACAATTATCAATCATTCTAACTTGTTGCTGTCTGCCTGTGTCCTAACCCTTGTTTGGATCTCTGATAATAATCAGAAAGGTTTGCCCTTAATAAAGCATATGATGGGTTTTTCACTTTTGTGTCCTATCATCATTCATCACGTGTGACAAGTTGATGTCTGAGCTGCTTTTCATTTTTCATGCAGCATGCATGAATGGTGTGCACTGGTTAACAGTGCATAAAGCAGTAAACAGCGTTTTTTCTTCTTATTATTTTTTGGGGGTGGGTTGTGGAGGAGGATTATGTTTGTTATTCCAGGCAGCAGTGTTTCAGTGTTTAGCATTATTGCTTCTCAGCTCCAAAAGTCCCAGGTTTGATCTTGAGCTCTGTGTCTGCGTGGAGGTTCTCATGTCCTCACCGTGTCCGTGTGGGTTTCTTCTGGGTTCTCGGGTTCCCCGTAACATGCCTGTAGGTGGAACAGCCACGATACATTTTCCCAGCGTGCAACTGATTGCTGTCCCATCCAGACTGTATTCCCACCTCATGCACAATTTTCCATATCCGTTCTGAGGCTTCTGGATGAAGATGAAGATGAAGGAATTCTTCTGTTTGGGTTTGGAGTAAACACGTGCTCCTTCTCAGTGCAGGGAATGTGATGTCTGTGCTCATCCTATACACAGTAGATAGAGATCAAGCTGAACAGCACTTCTTGAAAGTGCTACACGAATTAAGCCTGAATTATTCTTTTCAGCAAATGCTTGGAAGGAATTACGCACATCTGTCTTGGTTAAACCGGATTACAGCAACTTTTCAAGTGGGTTATTCTTCTCTCTGTGAAGAGAAGAGAGAAGGAGGGGAAAAAGGGAGGAAACAGGGAAACCCCGAAACTGTTAATGCTTAACTCAGTCTGTGCGCGCGACCTGGCGTCGAATGCAGCGGCATTGCAGGCGCGCGCCCGCGCTCGCGCACCGTCTACCGAGAGCAGCGGCACTAAAGAAGCGCGAGACGGGACGGTGTGCACTTCTCTCTCTCTCTCTCTCGCACTCTTTTTTTTTCCTTATAAAAAAAAAAAGATGTGGTTTCCCCTGTGCCGTATTTGTGCCAGACTGATGGACTGAATCTGAAAGTCGCTTTTGGGAGTGCGTTTACACTTCTAAAACACTCCTGATGTGATGGTCTGGATATTTCTCTGAAATGGACTCCCAGCTCAAGTGATGAATGTTGATGACACTTCAGCGGATCTAGGCTTCAGTCTGATGGAGAGAAAGTGAGTAAAACCGTCCTGCTTTAGATCACTGGGTGTCAAAGTGAAGGGGGGGTCTGTGATTGAATTCTGTTTTCCAACACTGTTGTAATCATTGTAAACTATTGTGATCAGTTATAAGTTATTATAACAGCTATTTTACTCCTTGTATTCATTTTTAGTCTGTTTGACTGCTCACTTGAATGACCTCTGTAACTCATCACCAAGAAGGACTTTCATTAATATCAACCTCCTTAATGTGTCCTGTTGCTGGAAATGTTACTAATAAAAAAATAAAAAAATAAAAAAAACACTCCATGGATCTAGTAAATAGTTATAGAAATATTACATGCACTCATGTAAATAAAGAGTCTAACATTTAAGATGTACAAAAATATAAATTATAATTTCACCTCCAAATTTAATATAAATTCAATTCAATTCAATTCAATTTTATTTGTATAGCGCTTTTAACAACAGACATTGTCTCAAAGCAGCTTCACAAAAGTATATAAATTCTGAATATAAACTTATACATTTATCTATACATATCCCTAAAATAATATATAATAATATAATAATATAATATATAATAATAAATAATATACTATCCCTAAAAATAAATCCTAACATTATCCTGATTTGTGTTACTCTTTGGACATTATGGCATTCCCAGTACATGGTATAGCTTTGCAACCTTTATAGATAAAATCCCAAATTAAGTAAAAATAAATAAATAAAACATAATGGTAACACTGTCCTTGAAGGCTGTATGTATAATGATTTCATGCATTTATAAGTTATAATTCTTTATGAAAAGGCATTACGGTTTATAGCACTGTTTAGAATATATTATAAGCAGTGTTTATAAGACAGTATAGTGCCAATAGCAAAGAAATTCAGCCACAGTTAATGCCTGATCTAGTTACTTAATGCATTATTTATACAATTAAACTTTTTTTTTTTGTAGTAGTAGTAGTGTGGTTTCCTGATCCCTCCGGTATAATTAAGTTGGTAAAGAAACAAAAATCAAGACAGCTCTGGGGATGTGCTTGGCTTCTTTGGTATTAGTTTTATAAGGTATTCTGAACACTGCTTGTATCATGTGTATCATGTTATAATTAACAGTGCACAATAAAGACAGCTATAAAGTGTAATGCATTTTCATAAATGATAAGGATGTGTTCATGTAGTTTATTATAACTATGACCTTTATAGAAAGTGTTACAGAAATATTCTTCTGCCACACACGTTATCAGATTTTTAAAATGTCTAAAAGTGTGTGTTCACAGCGCATAACACACAACGTCTGCACTTCTGCACAGCGTCATAACTGAATGCAGAACATTAACACCTATCCGTGAGTGCCTGGTGTGACTGATGATTGATGAATGACTTTCTATACTCCAGCATGCCTGCTGGAGTATATTGAGTTAATGTGTATGTTTAGTAGGTGTGTCAGAGCAGGGGACAAAAATAATTACATGTGCTCAACTCCAGTGTTTAATGTTTAACAGATTATTGCAGGCTGCAGCAGTGTTACAGGTGTACATCTGGCCTGTGCTGCTGTGTTGAAAGCATCATGAGAAAACCTAAGAAGTTGCCACTCGTAGTGTTGTTGAATTCTCACTTCTGCTTTGTTTAGGTGGTGATTAATTTCTATAGCAGCAGCTCTGCCTATATTGTAAGCTGTAACTGAAAAGTCTTATTTCCAAAAGTTCGTGTTAGTACAATCAGAGCTAAATTTTATCTAATCAATTACAGGCTCAATATCTGTGCTAAGGTGGACCTAACTGACATTCATATCACTAAAATGAACGATTTCAGAGATATTTTCGAAATGGTGAGTGAGAAAATGTTATATAGTGTTCAAATATGTTCACTCAAAGTAAATCCTATACATGATTTGATTATACAAATAAACAAACATATAAATATTAAAAAATGTAGTGGCATGCACATGTGACTCACGCTCCTGATGTTGGACTTCAGGGGTTTTGATTGTAACACTTGGATGGACAACAAGATTTTGAATTCATTGAATGCTTTAGCACATTTTTTAAACTAGACTTTTTTTTTTGCAGATTTTGCAAATAAGCATTGTTGGGGTCGTTACTCACAAAAAGTAATACATTTACACATTACTTTGAAAAAATGAATGCGTTATTTTACTCATTTGCTCCCTGCAGAAAGTACTTGGTTACACTACGGCTCGCATTACTTTACGTTACATTAGTTGTTACGTTACTCTGCAACATCGCCTGAGACGCAGTGATGTGTAATTGCCAGTTAACAATAGCTTATAACGTTACACCTTAGATATGCCCATAAATCCTTATTCTAATAAGGAGGACATACACAAGCTGTTTCTTTTATGCATTTTAATAAAGTACCACAAAGCTGATAGCAATGCTGGTGACAACCAGCCCGAAGGGCACATCATGGCAAGAAAAATGTCATGGCAAGAACAAGGCTCAATTACGTGTCCGATAACGCTGGATCTCCTTTGTAGATCGCTCTGCCATTTTTGTCCTTTGACTAAACTCTAGTCAAAGTCATGTGATGAGAGTTCATGTGCTGAACGTTAGCGTACCTTAGCGAACCATTCCTTTAGCGTGCACTATTAGTAACTGTAATGTGATTACTCACTGTAGTAACAGTAACATGATACAGTTCTGCATTACAGACAAATGGGATGTGATCACAGTAACATGTTACTTTGTAACTTTGCTTTGACATGGTTTGGGGGTTAACATGTTACCCCCGACATGGGAAATAAGCCCTTCCATTCAAATCACAGGTTTATAACTCGTTTTAATACATAATGGTTTCTATAGTAGCAGCTCATTCACAGTGACTTGTAAGGCAGATGCTTCATGTGATTTAAAACTAAGAATAAATGGATTGAAAATATTATATATAAAACAAAAAAAAATATGTAATTGCTTATATGGTGAACTTTTCCATAAGCAGACTATTATTTCTCAGTTATGGAAGGAGTCTCCGGTGTCAGCGTTTCTAATAGTCAGTAAAATCCTTCAGGACAGATAGTTTTGTACTTTCCAGTAGCATGACAAGCATGACCTTTTTTTTTCTTAATTTTTTTGGTCTTATTAACATCCTGAGAGAAAAAAGAAAGGTCAGTGAGGGAACGATTGTTTATAGCTGTAACTACCTTCTCATGCAGATGTTCCATGACATTTAAGGTAACTATGAAAAGATAGGTATGACGTGGTGTTAATAAATCATTTCCAAATTGCCATGCTAAAAGAAGAATAAAACACTTTGTGGAGTGCTGTCCCGGTGGAACCAAAAACTTCCCATCGTGGATTATTTTCGTATAACGGCACACTTTACATTCCTCACCTAGTTTTACTAAGAGTTAGTAGAAAAGCATTAGGCATCAGCACAACACAGGCTTGAAATTTCAGGGGAAACAGCACTGAGAGGCGCACTCGTAATCGTGATGCAAGTGAAGCTGGGTTAAAGCTATCTCCCGTTCCTTTTCCATCTGCAGTAATTAAGAGAAGCGTGCTGCTTGTACGTCAGTGCTGATGTTTCACATGCCACAGTGTGTTTTTGAAGACAGGGTGAATTCAATGACATACAGTAGCAATGAGAACTATCACTGAGGAATCTGTGGGGGTTTTCTTGTGCTTGTAAATGTGTATTCGGGGTTTGAATGAGGACACACAAAGCTGTCTGGAAATCAGGCTTGTTTTCAGGGCTGGACCTATCACTCATCCGCACTGCAAAGTTAGTATTAGTTACTGCATTGTGTAAAAGCTAATTTACTTTAATAGAGCTCAGTCAATTTTACTGTCCACCACTATTTCCCCAGATTCATCTTCAAACTCTCTCTCTCTCTCTCTCTCTCTCTCTCTCTCTCTCTCTCTCAGAGTTCCATTTCTTTACTTTGCTCTTGCAGTCCCACAGCCAATAACTTCATGCTCGATAACGGTTGCTCATGTGAGACACTGATGAAGTGCCTGGATCATTTGCTGATAGGAATCTGCACTTGCACTGTACTTTTCTAACAGCCCAACGAACTTATGAATAATAAAGTCCCACCACAGGAGCGGCTTCAGGCCAAAGGTTTTGGCCTCAAACAAAGTTAAGTCAAGATATGAATGACCTTGAGCAAACTAACTACATACACCAGTTTTTAATGAGAGAACAGGAAGACGTAGCCTGGTGTAAAAGCCAGCAACCCGGCTCACACAAATAGGCTACAAAAAAGTCTAAAGATACAGTTCCTTCAAACGGAATATCTCTGTCAAAATACTGCCACCTCACTGTTTCATTGGCTTCTTTTTTTTAAAGAAATTTAGCTACTTGGACTTTCAAATACACAAATGTTTCAATAACAGCTGCATTGAAATCAGACATGAAGCATTGTATTACTGCCTCTATTAGCAGTCTTTGCAGTTCCCATTTTTGACCATTAGGGTCAACACTGCAACACGATTGCCCAGCAACAGCTATGACAGAAAGGCTATGGTAACTAAAATAACCACCCTTCTCATGGTGAGCAGAAAAGCATCTCCGAACGCACAATATGTCAAACCTTAATGTGGGATGGGCTGCAACAGCAGAAGACCAAATCAAGTTCTATTCTTTCCAACCAAGAACAGGAATCTGAGGTTACAGTGGGCACAGGTTTACCCAAAATGGACAGTTATGCCCCTGTTGATGAGCCACAATTGCACAAAAGGATGGGGTAATTAGAAGCTATGAGGGGCAGCTATGTCACACAAAATGTATAAGAATTCTGTCAAACTAGTCATTTTTTTAAATTCATTTGAAAAGCAGGTGGTAACAAATCGTAACCATGTTCAACTTTTCATATGAGCCAACTATTGCGATTTTGTCAGCATATTGTCAAATCCAATATCGACCCAGGAGCCAACGCATCTCCTCACCTGTATCCATCCCGGGGCATTCTATTGAGTTAACTCATTTGATTACTGACTGCATCTGTTTCCTGTTTAAGCCCTCAGTGACTCAGTATATCTACACCAGTTCACTCAGCTCCATTCTTTGTGAAGTTTTGCTTTTCATTCTCATGTGCAGTTCTGAGCCTTGTTTTCTCTGTGTGTGATCTCTGGTTTGACTTCTCCTTCATTGCACTATTTTCCATGACTTCTTGACCAGTGCCTCTTTTTAACTTTTGACTGTCTGCTGATTTGGGGTTTTAATAAAATTATGCTGATGTTTACATCTTAATGACATATTCTTAATCATTCTAAAATGTATGTACTGTATATACAGTCATTATACAATATATCAGTCACCGTACCGCATGAAAGGGTCATATTTGACATTTTCTTGCATTTTATTTTTCCTCTCTGAAATACACTTAAGCTTTGTGTATTTATATGCCATTGTCCAAGCTCCATTCATTCCTTAAACTTAAATATGGCTGTTTTTAATGAAACACCTTTCAATGTCCTAACTTCTTGAAGAAATCCGACACTTGCCAATCGTTCTCCAGACAAAGCAGGTCTTCTAAAATACAGTAATAAATATGTAAATATGACATGATCATTGTAATCAGGACTTTTACTTCTTCCTCTCCTACTCTGAGGCATTCCTTCCCTTGAATTTAGTCTACCAGCCTCCCTGGGATATCACAGGAACCATTCTTGGTTCTTGGTATACGAGACATTTGAGAAGGCACCTGCCTCAGGTGCCAACTAGAGGGGAATGCCATTTTCTTTGAGCCTCAGAGTCTTTCACTGGATGTGAAACAACACTCTCCAAACTGAGAGCTTAGCCCTGTTTCAGACTACACTACGCACTAGTTGAAGCTTGCCTAGAGCACCAAATCTGCTAGGCTTTGCAATAGGTTATTTTCATCAGTGCTTTGTCTGCTGATCCCTCAGCCATGTACATCTGTCCACTGCTCAGCTCAGTGTGCAGCGCCGAAATGCCTCTGCAGCAAACCCTGACAGAATTCCAGGCTTTCCACCTCCTCCGATGGCTCTCACGGATGAGAGACTTGGATTTGTTAAGCTTGGAAGCATTTCCTTTTTCAAAGAAATTGCAGCTCGATATGCAGCTCAAGATGATGATGTCTGGTGAAAAGCTTGCCATTTCCTCTAGGAATCTATAGGATGTCCTAGGATTTACCTGCATCTCCCTGTCAATCTCCCATCTCCCTGTGGTTAGAAGAAGGCGTTTTCACTGACTTCAAAACAGGGAACTCTGGCTTGGTGTTTCTTGCTTCTTCACTGTCTTTAGTCTTAGTCAAATGGACCAGCATCGCCTGGTCATGTCACAACCAAAACGTACTCTATAAGATGAAAGGACATGCTCTGCCAAGATTCGCTCTGGTGATTTTGATTTGCAGAATATCATAGATAAGCAGAGCAGAAACAGAATCTTAGCTAGAATGTTAGTTCATGTTCCACATCTTATGTTTGTCAATGTCATCCCAGCTCCCTGTTTTTTCATGGCTACCGCAAGAACTTAACAGTCTTCCTGCTTTGGCATTCAGATCTTATTCTGTGCTAAGATGCAGTACTCCATTGGGCTTGCATTGTTTCAGCTTGACATGCTGATGCATCCAATGCACCCAACACCAGCCTGTTCTTACTCATCATCTCAAGAACGCTGGCAGGTTTCAGCCTCCACTTTACTTCTGTTACTTCACTGCTAGCTTGCTAACCACTTACTTGTTGTCAGGATACTAATATCTGCATAGTAGACTCTATCAAAGCACCATGACCTGGCTTGCTATTAATACCCTGGATCCTTTGATTACTGATGTTTGCAGGAGCTTCATTTTAGTTTCTCTGATATATAGACCGATAAATCGGAAACTCTTGCTAGTAAATGCTACCTTCATTGTCTGTCCTTGTGAATCTACTGAAGAAATGTTTTGAGCATTCTAGAGAGTTTTGGAGTCAGTAGCTCCAGATCTTAAACCTTCCAGCATAGCTGCTCTTCTCCTGGGATATCATCCAGGTCTCTGCTTGAATGTGCATGTCCTTCACACTTTCCTTGCCATGAGTTCAGCCCTAAACACTTTCTGAGAGTCCATCGTAATGGTTAATGGTACTGTCAGGCTTCTTAATGATGTTAGTAAAGTATTATCTCCAATCTTGAACTAGAGCGTCCATAATTTAATGGTTTGAAATCCTGTCAAGCCCTATCTGGCACTCCAGTGTCCATATGGGACTGTTAGAATCATTTGAGGCCTTCTATCAATGCCCTGATCATGCCTAGTGGATGCTGCTTGCAAGTATCAATTTATTTGCTTGCCCACATCCGTACCACTGCTAAAAACAGAATCACTGAGATGTGGCTCTTGGTGAGAATGGAACTGTCCAGCGATTTCCACTTGGTGGTCAACTTGCCGAATGTAAAGTGCCTCTTGAATTGAGTCTATCACCTGCATTTATCAGGAAAATGTTTTAAGGATGGTTTCCACCAGCTTGCTAGGAGCTGCAATCTTTCTTTATTCTTTCATCCAGGGGTGATTTATATTCTTCTGAAGACAAGCAGTTAGACAGCGATGAAACTCCTACTTATCTTCTGATTGCAAATTCATAGGAATATGCCTGTTTCAGACTTTAATTATCATACCTTTTTCTCCAATTTCATAAAAAATGAAACCGTCCAACATTGCTTTGTTGTATATCTTGAATTCCTTATGCATTCACGAAGGCTGTAATTTCAAACACTTCGAGCAAGACCCTTAACCCACAACGGCTCAGTTCTGGGTTCAAGTGTGCTTCACTTTGCATTGGATAAAAGAAACCAGCAAATGAATAAATGTAAATGGCTGAGATTGGGATAAAATTTCACTTTTCAATTGATCTTAAACATGAAGAGCAATAATGCTAAAGAGGCATGAATCAGAAAACACCACGCTTTGTTATGTAAGTGTTATCAGAGTAGAAGCTGCAGTCTGGCTGAGTTTGGCCACAGAAAATGCAGGATATTATTATTCTGTACCTAAGGGATATCATGTCTTTAGGGAATCGACATCTATTTATATTACAGTCAATAATTTAAAAATGGTGGCCCATGTGGATTGGAAACTCCCTCCATTTTAGGTTTCATAAACTGTACCTAATCCAGACCTAGACTTGACACATGGTGTTTCGTTGTGTGTCTCATATTTTTGTGTTTGTATTATTAACATATATTAAAAACAGCAGCAAGCATTAGGAAGTGACACAGTGACTGGCAAGGATTAGTTTTCTATGTATATGAGTCACACAGAGCCACAATTTTGGTGACCGTGATACAGCGACAGCAACAGCAAACAACATTAAATTGAGATTTTACTCCCTCACTAACAACTTTAGTTCCTAGCTGAAATTAGTTCCTATTTCGTTGGTGCTTCTGGTGAGTGTGTGTAGCTAATACAGTTAGCATTGCTAATTTGCCAGACAGCACATGCCCACATTTCATATGAGTGACTTTGTTGTGGTTTTAAAGTGAATCTCAAGTAAAAAAAAATCTGATAACCCTATAGTTTATGTTCTAGTGATCATTAAACAGTAGTCAAGAGAAATGCAAGAAGATTATTTTGCTATTTGTTGTATTTTTATGTTCATGTATGCATTTATTCAGTCATTTACATCATATTATAGATTCAGTTACAAAGCTTGATTGGTTCATTGCATATTTAACGTTTGCTGTAATATTTGATGGGAAATCATCATTTTAATGTTTTGTAGGTTTAATCTGATATAATCTTTTTTCTCTCCCAATTTTTTTAATTATTACAAACACCTGTCCTATCCAAAGTGTGTCCACCTGTATGAATGGTTTCATGCTCGATACCCCACACTGAGCCCTATACAGAGGAATTAAACTGCTCTGGTAATCCCATTGAGCTTTAATCTGTGATTCTCAGTGACAGTAAAGCAAACACAATTCTGTCTCTCATCCTCTAATGCTGATTAATTCTCGACCTTTCAATCAATTTCATACTAATCCTGCTGTATTCACTCTGTATTGTCTTTGCTTCTTTTCTCCTTATCTTGCTTTTTGTTTGTCTTTCAGTCTTTCTGTTTCTGTTCCAATGCCTGCTTTTTAAAAACTTCTCTGGGTACTTATCGTATCTAGCTTTTTGCCTTTTTTAAAAGTTATATAATAATAACAATAAACATTAGGCCACATTTGTCAGTCTTTTTTTGATAATGATTTCCTTTGACTTACCTATTTTCTTACTTACCAGTTATTTGGTGCCGCCCACAAAACTCCATAAAAGGCAATGCTCACAGACATAAAATGACAAGTAAATGGCAAAAAAATGCAGCCTGTCTTCATGCATTCTTATTTAAATTACTGCTCTTATTTGTTTTCATTTATGGATTTATGATCGCTTGCTCAGTTTTAATTGTTTTCATATTTAATCTTTCTTTAGTTGATGTCAATATGAAATGACTGGGTTTCATAAAGGTTTAATTAAATTTGTGTGCCGAACAGAAATACCCAAACAACTTAAGCTTGACAGCAGAATCCAAACAGTATAAATGTACAGTAGTTTTTGTTTAATGAATTTAAATTCCTTCATTCTCAATCATAAATCATTATACTGACCTTTTTGTTACTCATTTTTAAATTGTTATGTTACAGTGAGATGATTTGACAGCCACGAAAAAACACTAGTTTGTTCAGTCCGTATTTTCTATCCCAGAATTTCTTTTTCGGGTTTAAAGACAAGTATCTGTGTTTACTCAGTGGGCTAGACGCTATTGAAAAGATCTGCTTCTCATGCTTATACAAAAGAAAATTCTGGCAGACTCAGAGGCATGAATAAGTGAATATGTGTAACTTTTGCCTCATAAATATTGGCAGAACGTTTGGACTCAAGCCACCTGCTCTGAAAATGGCCCCTAGAGAATAAGAGTCCTGGGATGAGCACAGCAGAGTTTTCACGATTACAGGAACAGTTCTAAGGTACAAATTGACAAATTATGCACTAAAGCAAGGTGAACTGTGGATACAAACTGTTTTCGGTAAGTGCAGAGCTTTAGAAGATCCATGTGGGACCATCCAGTCAGGAGTGCAGAAAGCTCAGAGTAGAGGTAGGGCTTAGTAGAGTTTTTTTCCTTTTTTGGCCTCCTTCTTTAGCTTACTCACAGGTCTTATCCAATATGATGGATACAATTGAATTCCTCCATGGCGTGTATCCATTTGTAAATAACAACATTACCCATGTCAAAGTGTCAATCAAATATGCACTGGAAGCACACATTATATAGGGAGCTTATTTTGATACGGTCTCATGGATTTCAGCCTAAAACCACTGTACTGCATCCATTTTCTCTGAATCCTTCTCCTCTTGTTCTTTTATCTGTCTATCACTTTGAGTCTGTCGCTCTCTCTCTTTCTCTCGTTTTTGCACCGCCTCAATTAAAGCATCTCTGCGTATCTCTCGCACGCTCTATCTCTTTCTTCCTCCCACCAGCCCTCAGTGCTCTCCCTTAATTTATCTACAGCTCTAATAATTTCTAAGTTATTATTGCCTTCTCTAAACTACATATCCCATGAAGATGCATATCTCATATCTTAACAGGTCCTTGTGATTACAAATTCATAAAACATTACATGTCAAGATTAGAAGATTGAGATTGAAGATTGACATGAAGATTAGAGCAGATTCTGCATTTTTTTATGTAATTTTTCATTCATTTACCTGGAATCAAATAATTTTAGTTTCTGATCATGACATAATTATTCGTCCTATTTCTAGTAAATAAAATCATCACAGAGATTCAGCCTGTCTAATATACCATAAGCTCATCAAGCACAATCAGTCAGTCATAGGGCTTTTTGTTGGTTTGCTCTTGCTGTGCTGAATTTTTCAAAAGAAAGGCACCAAAGCTCAAAGAGGACTTTTTTTTATTTCAACATTGATGATTCAAGAGTATATTATTTAAATAAATCCTAGAACAAATCCATTTTATCTTTTAAAAAATTCGTTGGCTTAATCAAACAAATAAACCGCAATGTATTATCATCTATGCTGTATTCAGACAATTAAAGAAAACTACATACATTTATATCAATGAGGGATGATAGTGTAGTATTTGAGAAATATGATGTAATCAATGCTGTGATTTAATGATAACTGAGTAAATTAATATAATCCCTGATAATGGATTTGGAAGGAAGAGTGTAAAAGAGTTTTTCTTGGCGTGCTAGTTGTTCTCAATAGACAGCAAGTTTAGATGAGACAGCATAGTTCACAAAACATAAAAGTCTATAAAAGAGTGACAGCACAAAATAATATTTAAACAGAGAAATGCACAGGAAGTGGTAGTACATGTCAATACATAAGACGAACAACAAAAGAATAATTAACTTATAAAAAAAGAAAATCAGATTAGTAAAAAAAGGTGTCTCTTCAAACATGTTAATAAAGTTTAGGAAATTGCTTTCCTTAGAAGTCATAATGAGATTATAGAAAAGTCTCAAGATTATAAATGAATGTTTGAAATAAAAAAAGAAAAGTTTGCAGAATTATGACTTTGTATGAGTTTATTTGTATCATAGTTGTATTAGACATCTGCTATAATTTAGCACACACACACACATACAGTATTGGAACAGTGACAGTTTTTCTAATTTTGCCTCTGTACACAAGAGGCACGATGGATTTGAAAAGAAGCCATCATGATGTGATTGACTTTCAGCATTAATTCAAGGATTTAACAAAAATATTGCCTTAACCATTTAGGAATTACAGCCATTTTTACAAAAGTCCCTCCATTTTCACAGGCTCAAAATAACTTAATATAATTATAGCTGGTTATAAATATAACCATCATTTTTAATACTTGGATGCAAATTAATCACTGCCTAAAATCTGGAGCCCATACACATCACTAAATGCTGAGTTTCCTTCCTCAAGATGCTTTGCCAGGCCTCTACTGCAGTCAACTTCAGTTGTTGCTTGTTGCTGCCTTCAGTTTTGTCTTCAGTAAGTGAAAATAATGCTCAGTTGAATTGACTGACTTGGCCATTTAAGTATATTTTATTTCTTTAATTTAAGAAGCTCTTGGGTTGCTTTCATGGTATCTTTTGGGTCATTATCCATCTGTACTGTGAAACACCATCCTATCAGTTTTGCAGAATTTGACTGAATCTGAGCAGAAAGTATAGTCCTATACAGTTCAGAATTCATCCTGCTACTTCCATCAGCAGTCACATCATCAATAAACACCAGTGAGCCAATTCCATTGGCAGCTACACATGTCCATGTCCATCATGTTTGACAGATGAACCCTTCCTTTCCTTCTCCATTCTCTTCTTTTCCCATCATTCTGGTATGTATTGTTCTTAGTTTCATCTGTCCAAATATCTTGTTCCAGAACTGGGCAGGCTTTCTAGCAAAGCTAATCTGGCATTTCTGTTCTTGAGTGTTACCAGAGTTTCACATCTTGAGATAAACCCTCTGTATTTACATTCATGAAGGCATCTCTTGATTGTAGACTTGTGACAATGATACACCCACCTCCTCGAGAGACTTGGCTAGATGTTGTGAAAGTTTTCATTTATTTACCAAGGAAAGAATTCTATGATCATCAACTTTAGTTGTCTTCTGTGATCTCCAGGCCTTTTGCTGCCGCTGAGGTCACCAGTGCATTCCTTCTTTTTAAGAATGTCCCAAATTGTTGATTTGGCCACTCCTAAAGTTTCTGCAATTGTTTTTGTAGGTCTGGGGTTTTTTTTTCAGCCTAACGATGGCCTCCTTCATTTCCATCAACACCTGTTTGGACTGCATATTGAGAGTTCCCATGAACAGCTGCGAAATTGTAATTATTGTAAGACATAATGAGGAAACAGACCATAACTAGCCATGTAACTGCTTAGCAGTCAACTGTCCCAGTATTTCTGAGCCTGTGAAAATTGTATAAACAATGCTTAATGCAATATCTTTCTTAACCTCGTTTGAATTCATGCCGAAAGTCGACACTTCATTCACATCTTGAGGGCTTCTTTTTAAATCCTTTGTACAGAGACAAAATTGCAAAAATCGTGTCACTTTTCCAATACTTTTGGAGTGGGCTGCATATAAACATCAAATAAATAAAAGTGCAGAATAAAAACAATGTAAAATAGAAAAGTGCAGATGTCAATTAACTTCTTATACATGATCTTTAAATGCTCCTGGAATCAGAGGTGATAAGAAAAAATGTTTGTATATTAATATTACTCATAATATTAAGAAACTTTGTCATTAGTAAGTGTTTTTATTTTTCTTTAAATGATGCAAACAGACCTTCACCTGCCCTTTAATCATAGTAATTTACACAGTCACTAAATTACTGCATTAGCACTAATGGCCTAAACTGCATGTTCATTAAAGGAAACAGAAAATGAACATGTTCTTCTGCACATTAAAAAGATGCAACCCTCCGCAGACCTCTTAACAGATTATATAATTACTGCACAATTGTTTTCTCAGGTGCTATTAACTTTGCACACATTCGTAAACAATGGAAATCACTTCTTCGTAGAGTGCCTTGCCAAAGTATTCATTTTCATCACATTACAACCTGGAATTAAAATGGGGGGTTTGTACCATTTGATTTACAAAACATGCTTGTATACTTTGAATGTAAAAAATATTTTTTATTGCGACATAAGCAATAATTAAAAATAATAATAATAAAAAAGAAAAAACAAAAGTCTTTGCTGTGCGTAAGTATTCACCACTCCTCAGCCCCCAAGGTCAATACTTTTTAGAATCACCTTTGGTTGCAATTACAGCAGCAAGTCTCTTGGGCTATGCTTCTATTAGCTTAGCACATATAGCCACTGGGATTTCTGCCCATTCATCAAGGCAAAACTGCTCCAGCTCCTTCAAATTAGATGGACTGTGCTGGTGTACAGCAATCTTCAAAGTCATGCCACAGATTTTCAATTAGATTGAGGTCTGGGCTTTGACTAGGCCATTCCAAGACATTTATATTTTCCCCAGTAATCCACTGCAGTGTAGCTTTAGCAGTAAGTGTAAGGTCATTGTCCTGCTTGAAGATGAACCTCCATCCTAGTCTCAAATATCTGACAGGCTAAAACAGGTTTTTCTCAAAAATTGCCCTGTATTTAGTACCATCCATATTTCCTTCAATCCTGACCAGCTTGCCAGTCATTCTCGATGAAATGCATCCTCACAGCATGATGCTGGCACCACCATGCTCCACTGTGGGAATGGTGTCTCAAGGAAGTGTTGGGTTTGTGTTATACATAATGCTTCCCGCTGTAAATCAGGTCCATAAGTATTTGGATAGTAGCACAATTTTCATAATTTTGTATAAAGTATAACATTACAGTACACTACAGAATTCGTCCTGCTACTTCCATCAGCAGTCACATTATCAATAAACACCAGTGACTCAGTTCCATTGGCAGCCACACATGCCCATGTCCACCATGTTCGACAGATGATGTGGTGTGCTTTGGATCATGAGTCCTTCCATTCCTTCTCCATTCTCTTCTTTTTCTGTCATTCTGGTACAAGTTAATCTTGGTTTCATCTGTCCAATGAATCTTGTTCCAGAACCAGGCAGGCTTTCTAGCAAAGGCTAATCTGGCATTTCTGTTCTTGAGTGTTACCAGTGGTTTGTATCTTAAGATAAACCGTCTGTATTTACATTCATGAAAGTGTGTCTTGGTTGTAGACTTTGACAATGATACTCTTATCTCCTCGAAAGTGTTCTTGACTTGGCTAGATGTTGTGAAAGGGTTATTCTTCAACAAGGAAAAAATTCTACAATCATCCACTTTAGTTTTCCATGGTCTTCCAGGCCTTTTGGTGTTTCCGAATTCGCTAGTGCATTCCTTCTTTTTAAGAATGTACTAAATTGTTGATTCGGCCACTCCTAAAGCTTCTGCTATCTCCCTGATAGGTCAGTTTGTTTTATCAGCCTAATGTCAGCCTCGTTCATGTGCATTGACACCTCTTTGGACTCTATTGAGAGTTCCCATGAACAGCTGCCAAATGCAAATTCAACGCTTGAATTGAAATTCAGCTCCAGACCTTTTATCTCCTTAATTTGTCAGGAAACAGACCATAACCGGCAACTGTCCAGTTACTTTTGAGCCTGTGAAAATGGAGGGACTATGTAAAAAATGAATGTAATTCCTAAACAGTTAATATGATATTTTTGTTAAGAGGCTTGAACCGAAGCTGAACGTCTACACTTCAAGCACACCTTGATGTCTTCTTTTCACATCCATTGTGGTGGTGTACAGAGGCAAAAGTACTGCGTCGCTGTCCAAATACTTATGGACCTGTCTGTAAGTTCTCATCACAATTTTTTTAATGAGGTATTTTTTTCAACAGTTTTGACTTTTGTTGTGTCAGTTACATACAATCCAAATAAAAATCCAGGTTTTAATTTCAGATTGAAATGCAACAAAACAGGAAAAACACCAAGGGGGTGAATCTATTCACAAGTCAATGTATTGTTGGATCCTTTTTCATTCAAACCTGCCCACAATGTGCATTTGTCTTTGTTATCTCACACATTGACTTACTACTTCAACCTGATAAAAGTCCATTAAAGCCTCCGTGCAGAAGTGCTGAGTTGCAGGAACAGGTGATGTATTGAACATTTCAGGGATTGTGTGGTCACTTATTTCAGCTGTAGAGATTCTGTCTATCTTCATTTGAAGGTTGAGCTTTATCTTAGTGTAGCAACAGCATAGCTTTATAGACCAATAAAGAACAGAGCAGGTATATTCTGGGATTGGAACCATATGAAAAATGTATGTTATGATAATAGTATACAATATACCCGTATAATATAATTCTGAAGCATCAGTGCAAGTGTTCAATCATTTTAGTAGGAAAACTGCTGGAATAATTTGAAGCAGACGTGTTGAAAGGGTTGCTCTTAGCATTTAGCTGTTTATTCAAATAATGCAGAAGTGCAGTGTTTCTCGGTTTCAGTGATTTTCTGTATATTTGTTCTTGAAATAGTAAGGTATAAAAAACTCGGGGCATACTGTTATGTATTATTATGGAAAAATAATATTGAATAATGATGAAGTTTGTTAACGATTACGTAACGATTACGTGACAAGTTGTTGCCAATCAGAATCGAGATTACATCAGTGATGCGTGGTTTTCAACATTTTGATGAATTTGTCGTTAAGTATTTGAAATAAAAAATGACAGATTTTATACAGTTAGCGTAATGTTAACGATATAATGTTAAGAACTCTTATATTTCTTGTTAGACCATTGCATCATCTGTTCCTAAAACCAGAACACAGCTGTTTTAGTGTCACATCACATTTAAAAGTAGCCCGAAAAAGAGCAAAAAAATGTGCGTGCGTGTGTGTGTGTGTGTGTGTGTGTGTGTGTGTGTGTGTGTGTGTGTTTTCAACATATGCCTTAGGTTATGCTGTGTGTTTGAAAGTCTCAGGTGGCTTGGAGATCAAGTTTAGTGTCCTTCAATCCTGTTTCTGCCATTGTTAACTTTCCCGAGAGGCACACACACACACACACACACACACACACACACACACACACACACACATACACACACACTCACACAGCCACAATAACACATTCAGGCAAATATGACCAAAAAAAAACCCACCCCTACAAACAAATAAACACACACACCTTTTCAGTTATAACTTATAAGTGTACACTAAATTAACAGGGGAAGCCATTACAGATTTTTAGCACAAAATATCATTCATTTGATTACACTCGAATCCTATAAACCCACTTCAGAGTCAGTGTGTAAAGAAATCCAGCAGCGTTTATCTCTTTTGGTAGCGCTTACCTTTGGAGAGAGCATGTTGTAAGCGATGCAGCAGAAGCTCCGTGTAGCTGATCAGCAGATAGTGAATCTGTTGCGTTCTGCTGGAACCCGAGCTGGAGATAGGAATAAAACTCACTAAAGCAATACCTGTGTGTGCTTTTCCTATCTACGCTCAGAAAAAGATTTCATCTTGCACCGTAAATGGGTGTCTTTTTTCAGAAAACATCCCATGTGGAATCCTTTCTGCAGTGGCGGCTCGTCCATAGAGGCTGAGTCCAAGCATAAATATCAGCTGTTTAGCACGTTACTTTTTATAAAGTCTTTATTTACCACCACATACATTTTAATTCCTTTTAAATACTGATTAGCTCTGTTGAGTGACCGATGATTTAAAAAATGTTGTTTGACAGGCATATAATCCGATGTTTGATTCATTTGCTTATATTTCTATATGTTGTACTTGCCGCCTTATTTAGCTTCTATAGTTATCATTGCACCTAGTGGTCAAAAATGTGAACTGCAGCAGGTTTTAGAGGCCCACAGGGGCAGGAATTGTACTACCCCATACTGAAGAAAAAGCACGCTGAATTAATGTATTTCAAGTGCGTACATCAGTTCCATGTGATTGAACCGTGTTACATTAAGACAATATGTTTTCATACATCCAACATAACATGATTATGTATTTTCAAGGTCAACCAAACCAAACTCTTTACCTGAGACCAGCTCACCTGCTGTCATGCAGCAGCTATATTACATGTGAATTGATCACACTCATGCTACATAATCTGGCAATTAGATCACTTTTCAATCTAGTAATTAGAAAGTTGTTTAAATTAAGTTTAGTATATGCAATTAAATCACATTTTGTTGAGAAACAATATTTATATGTAAACCATAAGAAATATGGAATATATAATATGGGGGCAGGTTTGCCAAATTGGGGTTGATTAAAATACTCAGACTGACAAGATGTAGTTTTTTGTAGCACATAATTTTAATTAAATCTAATACATTTCTGCACAATAAATCCACTTAGATGCAAAAATTATAAGTGAAGCAGTGTATCTCTGATGTCCTGTTTCTATTTTAAGCTATATTGCATAGATTGACAGAGTGAAAGGGGGATTATGGTGTAATGTTTATACAGTAGAAATGCGTGCACACCACAGTGACCTTGTTTCCCCACACAAAGGCTGAAAAAATAGTTTTTCAATGCCCGAATATTTTTGAGCTATTTCAAGGATATTTTTTGTGGTTTTGGAACTATAGATGGGCTGAAAATGTTAATTATTGATGATATTACTTTATTTTACGCATTCTTTAAACTTATATTTACATGTGATATGGTTACAGTGTTACACAGACCTACACCCACACATTCATTACTTCTATGTATACATACACTATAGGCTGCATACACACATTTGGTGAATCTCCATTTTTTGTGTTTTACGCTAATTCTAAATTTTATGCATAAAGACAACTGCAGAACTCTGTTTCTGTTCAAAGACAGTGATAAGAAAGCCCAGAAATGTGACCTGTAATTACTCCATCCAGTCTTATTGAGTCTGATGATGAAAGTAAATGTGCAGTGCATCTTTTATCCTTTCTGGGATTCTGCAAAACTTATTATTACTACAATTTTCCATTACTCACAAGACAGTTCCATAATTCATTAATGCATCACTGCTATTACAGATTATCATCATCATTATATTATCATTATCATTATTCTAGATGCTACCGAGACGTTCAGCTTTTTTTATTCATTTTGTCATTCAGTGAATCTTCTCAGGTTGTATATTTTTGCACGTTGCGTCTCGTTGCTTTCATGGTACTTTCTTGTTTCATGATGGGATTATTATTATTTTTCCATCAATGCATAACATTAAAGATGTTCAAAATACCAACCAACCAACAATTATGGACTGGACTGCATTCATAAGAGTTTTGTTTGGCTTTAACAAGAGGCAGATGTTGAGCTAGTAAATGTCTGCTAAGTATAAATATTCATACATATTCCTGCACACGTACATGAATATTCCTGGTGCCTTTTCCATTAGTTGATCAATAAAATGGCATGTTGCAGTCAGGTCACGAAGCTCAGTAATGCATTAAGCCTCATTCTCCTGCAGGCCTTGGACCCATTTGAACAAGGTATGGTTCCCAATAGCATTAGCCTTGGGTGAAAAAAGCACTCGCAGTGTAATAATGGCTCCAGCTAATGGTTTACCTCTACCTAAGAGGGTGTAAAGAACTGACTTTCAACCCCAGACGCCAAAGTAAAACATTTCACTTCCTTTAATTTGCCATGGCTTCCAAACTTGGAAAAGGTGCTCTAGAAAAATATTCATTTTCAGAAAGCAGCTATACAGAAGTCTAAACAACCCAGAGGGGGCTGTGGTGAGACAAACTCCTAGAAATGAACCTTGAGACTCAAAAGGGAACCTTCTTCATGATTAGATGAGAAAGTGGGATTATAAATGTTTATTGGTTGGAGGATGTTGATTCATTTTCTATAATAGATCTATAATAAGCTCTGACAGTAGTTCCAGGTGCAAGACAAATCACAGGTTTAATATTCCATCCATCCATCCATTATCTATACCGCTTTATCCATCTGGGTCGCGGGGAAGCTGGAGCCAATCCCAGC
>JAQQZX010169603.1:0-22336 GCA_030068355.1 Notoglanidium maculatum
GTGGTGGACTGGCGACCTGCCCAGGGTGTACCCCGCCTCTCGCCCGAACATGCTGGGATTGGCTCCAGCTTCCCCGCCACCCAGACGGATAAAGCGGTGTAGATAATGGATGGATAGATGGATGGATATACTTCATTAGTATATTAGTTGTCATTAACATATAATTAGCTGTAACTGTGAATTGTTGTGTTTTTGTAAGTTTAGAACAAGTCCTTTATACCTACACAGGGAGCGGGTCCATCTGTACGGAGCCGCCATGTTGCGCCGCTACAGTAGCCCAGAACGGACAAACCTCTATAGAGCGCCTTGTGCGTTTCACGTTTTCAGCGGCAGCGTGAATCCGGAAGGAAGCGTTGGAAGGATGATGAAGAAGAAGAAGAAAGGAAGATGAGGAAGAAGAAAGAAGAGGAATCAGTGTTTGCTGGTGCTGGATAACAAGTTTGAGGACCCAAATTTTGAAAAATGGAGGATCATACTTATTATTTAGTACGGAAAATGCAAGGGAGTGTGAATGTAAGTACTTGGAAATACACTATGGGTACCTGTATGGCCACCATATGCTCTTTTGTGTTCTTTAGCGAGTGTAGTGATTGTTCTTGTTGTCATGTACCTGTTAGGCTTCTGTAGTTTAACGATGTGCAATGTACATGATGTGTGGTGGGAAAATAAAGAAAAATTAAGAAGGTTAATGGTGAGCTAAAACATGGTCATTTGACTCTGCATTGTACACATGTTGGGTAACTAGCTACGTAGCTTGCTAGCTAACTAGCTTCATGTTCGATGACTAGCGTGATGGTGGTAATGTATTGTATTGTTTCTGCCTTTGACAGCAGTTTGCCTTGCAACACCATTGCGCAATGTCACTTCTGGTTATTCACTGACCAGAAGAATTTCACCCCATACATCCTGAATGAAGTGCAGGTACCATTAACTCTCCCTACAATCACGCTCTTTCTCGCACACATGCCCACAAATGCTTGCACACACATTCTTGCTCCCTTCTGGTGTTTGACGTGATATACGATTTAATAAAAAAAAATTAATTTGGGACATGTTTGTAAGTCGCACTGGAGTGCCTAGTTATAAAATTTAGTTGCACCATCTCCAAAAATGGTCGCAAGCTTTGGCAAGTTTAACCTCTGCCATTTAGGTTACAGGTTAAATGTATACCATCTGTGTTTTCTATCTGAGTCTTGTTCCTCAACTCCAAATTGCTCATGAGGAGTTGATTTGCATGAAAAATCTGGTAACCATTTTCATATATGGTACATGGACAAGATGTGTGCTCAGTGCAAGATGTTTAACGGCGCTGACTTGTGTTTTCATACGTCCATCCAGCCATTTGTTCACACGTTTGGTCACAGTGTAGCTCATGTGATCGGTGTTTTGGTTGTCAGGAGTAAAGGAGAAGTGAGGTTTAATAATGAGTGCTGCTGATACCACAAGCATGTTAACAAGGAGGTCATCGGTGCCAAAGCACAACATGGATTACCGTTGACCTTTACATCACCTCTACACAGTACTTGACCTTGAAAAAAGGCCAACACTATTAAAATCAAGTGCGAACTGCCTTTTGTGTAAGGGATTCGTTTCAGAAGCTGACCACATTCATACAACGTCCCCAATCAAGTGTTTACATTTCAGTCTTGTGATCTTAACATTTATGCCACACCACAGTCTGTACAATATATTATAAATGCTGCTGGTTTCTCAACACATTGGCTCCGGTTTGGATTCAATTTATTCAATACGGTTTCCGTCCCTTTTGGTATGCGGATATCTCCATAAGTGGTTACACATTAAGCATTCACTGGCGTTTGCTTTGCCACAATTATTTTTCTGTGCTGTTAATCTGCGGGCACGTGACCAACATGTGTGGAGTCGGCTTCTCGTTTGTTTTTCCTTTTATCTTTACCACATTGTCGGTGTACAGAAGCAAATGCTCACTTATTCCTTCCAAGAGTACAAAGTGCTACATTTTATTGCCTTTTGAAATTCCTAGAACAATGGTGTTAATTGAATGTTGCAAGCCTAAATATTAACATTGAGATTATGGTAGGTGTATGATAAGAACCAACGATCATCTACTTGGTGCTGTAAAATAATGCTTGCTCCGGTCATTTTCTCGGCTCAACTGAAAACAAGGGTTCAGTTTTCCTAAAAGGTCCCAAATCATCCATTTAATGGATGGATTTGAGTCCAAAAATTGGCTGTTACCCTTTTTGCACATCCGGTGAACTATTTAGTTGTCTGGAAAACTTGTCTTTGGTTGGGTTCTATGCTTTACACTGCATAATGATTCCCAAAATAATATTAATAATAGTAATAATAACAACTGTATATAAGTAAAATGATTCAGCTTGCAAAACATCTTGAAATGGTTGCTGCCTCCCAGCTACAGTCCCATCTTGCCACTCATAATCTTTACAAATTATATACAAAATTTATTTCAGTCTGAGTCAGCACTTCTTAAGGACGTTAATGACCTCCTCTCCTCTGCTGATGCTAGGGCTCGTAATATGCTCCTCCTTCTGGACCATAGCTGTGCATTTGACACTGACTGTCAAGAACTACTTCTTTCCCGAGACACTGCTATTGGTATTACTGTTTCTGCCTTCTCCTGGTTACAGATTTACTTCCATCTCCAAGTATAATTCTTCCATGGTATCTGTTAGCTGTGGTATACCACAGGGGTCCATCTTTGGACCTCTCCTATTCACCATCTACATGCTACCCCTGGGCCAAAATAATCTGCCGTCAGTGGAGCCTCAGTGCCACGCATTGGAAGTTTCACTGCCATGCAGAGGGCATGTAGATTTATATTAGTTGCAGGTCTTCTACTTCTGCCCAAACCTTCTCCAAATGCATCCAAGACCTAAAGCTGTGGATGAATGCTAACTTTTTAAAGCTTAATGCTGATAAAATCTGATCTAGACTAATTGATTCTAAATCTCTAATCTCCTCCAATAGCAGCTGGTCATTGATGGCACTGATATTAAACCTTCACCCACTGTACATATATTTGCTGTTAAATTTGATTCTGCTCTTACCTTTGAAAATCACAAACTCCCTGGCTACGGCTACCCCTTTTCACCTCTGCAACATTGCACATCGCTGCTCATGTCTCAGCACCACAGATGCTGAAATGTCCGTTCATGTCTTTATTACATCCTGACTAGATTATTTCAATGCTCTCACTTTTCAAGCTCTCTTCATTCACCTTTCCGGGTCACTGACAGTCATTTTGTCCATTCCATTGTCCAAGTTTTTTGTCATTACGTTGTATTCTTCTGTCTCTTATTACCTCCAGGAGATTAAGGTTTCTGTGTGGTTTGTTTGGTATCTGTTTGTTTGTCTGTTTGCCTCTAAGCAGGATTGTGCAAAACCTACCAAACCCATTTCCCTGAAACGTGGTGGCAGGGTGTAGCATCGGCCAAGGACGAACCCAATTCATTTTGAAGTCGATCCAAGTCACGGGTCAGATCCATGAATTTAGTTTCCATTTCACTAACGTTGTGAGATACAGTGTTTGGCCTTGGCGGAAGTCTGTGTTCAACAATGCCATACATCCTAAAATCCAGTAGACAGCAGTAAAGTTCAATAGTGATGAAACAAAGCCAGTGTAGAAATACGTTAACTCCATTTGAAATATATCCAGACACATAAATTGGTTGCGATTGCAGATTTGCATATTATGGAGTTGACTGTTTTCCTTGGCAGAGGTCTGCGTTCTCAGAGTGCCCTACTCATTCGTAATGAATTCCTCTTGCTTGTTTGGGGTTCTGTTTTGTTTGTGTGGTAGTGGATTTTTTGTTCATCATTTCTCTGTAAAGTGTCCTTGGGTTGGTAAAAGGTGCCATAGGAATTAAACTGTTGTTTTTTTTTTTTTAACCATGAACTAATTATTATTGGTGAAGCATTAATTGTTGTGGCCATTCAGTGATTATCCAGACGTCTGTGAGCAAGATTTTTTTTATGTTATGTTAGTTGAACACTTCTGCCTTTTACCATGATTCATTCTGTCTCACCAGATGGGTGTCCTCATATTACTGACCACAAAACATTCCTTAATCTCTTGAACCATCTGGAAAAACTACATAAGCCATATATCATTAGTGGCATGGTTGTACGGGTTGAAAGATTGCAAACTTAAAATCTCCGCCCAGTCACGCACGGCAAGGTGCCTTAAAAAATAACACCTGCAACTGTCCATTCTTCAAAGAAGCCTTTGCAGGACAGCCCGTGGCTCTTTCCCATCACGTGCCATAACACTGTTTTAGACAAGCCCATCCATTGTGGTGGCTCAATAGATGAATGTTGTGAAGGTTGTGAGTTTACATCCTCGCATGCCAAGCTGTCACTCTTGGGATCAGGACCCTTAACCATAAACCGCTCAAATGTACCGGGTCTCAACTGTAATTCACTTTGGATAAAAGTGTCACCCAAATGTCCTTGAACATCCTGCTTCAGATTTCACCATGACCTCTAAATGGAATTCTGTTCAAGACCATAGAACTGTTTGGAGAGGATTAGATGTGCCTGCAGACCTGGAGGAATTCCATCATATCCAGGCTCTCCAGAGCAGCTTGTACATCCATCTTGTAATACAGAGTCAGCTAAAAGAATGTATACACACTTCAGGAACACTTCTACACATAAATATCTGGAAGCTAATGGCCACCACTTTGAGCACCTCTTGTAATTGTAGAGGCCAAAGGTAACTTGTATTAATCTCGTGATGTCTGAATAAATTTAGTATTAAAATATTTATACACATTTTTTCTTTTCCTGAAGTGTGTATACATTTTTTTTGTCTGACTCTGCGTAATTGTGAAGAGCAGTACTTGTTGATAAATCTTTGTATCCAGAGTGAGGTTAGTTTGGAGATAAATCTGACCTCCTTCAGGACAGAGGGTGATGAAATCTTCAGTTAGTTCAATGTTTGCGATTTCAAACTTCTTTTAATTTCTGCTATTATGTTGCAGTTTGTTTGCCTGTAAGCTGGATTGCACAAAACCTACCAAACCGATTCCCAAGAAACTTGGCGACAGCGTGTAGCATCAGCCAAAGAAGAACCCTTTAAATTTTGGAAAGGAAACAAGTCACAGGATAGATCCATGAATTTAGTAACTTTTTTGCTAACATTACATCTGCTTCTGAAAGTAAGTAAGTGCCACAAGATTAATCTAAAAAAGAATTACCTGAAATCACAATAACTTTCCCAAAAGTACACCTTAATACAAGTCAGAGAGGGAAAAATCTGTGCTGGGTCCAAGTACTGTTTTTGTTGCTGTTCCAAAACTCATAACTCGTCATTTTAACTCCTCTCTAACAACTTAGCAGTTTGATGGTATTCTTAAACCGTGACCTGTTTTTGTTCTATCATGAGGGTATGTCCTTGTTGGACACTAGGAGCACTTCAGTAGGTTATTCCGGATAGCGGTCCGTATGGGTCACCGCACAGCTGACCTTAAGACTTCAAAGACGGCTGTGTGCTTAGCCAGTGTCCGTGTTACAAGTGCCGCTTTGACTTTTGGTTTTACTTGTGCAAAGAGTGAATGAGCTTCAAAGGTTTAGCGTTAGCCTCAGGCCGGATAAAGCTGAAACATCTCATGAGTGTCGTAATACAAATATATGGCGATGTTGGGTTGCTGGTTTAAAAAAAGAATTTGTTTCTTTGTCTCTGGGGACGTTTCCAATTTTGCCGTGCGCTCATGAATCATGCTATAATTCAGAATTCATTGTTCCATCAATGATGGCATGCTGTTCTGCTCCATTTGCAGTAAAACAGGCCCAAACCATGATCCTACCACCTCCATGATTCACAAAAAGGAGAAGGTTCTTATGATTTCTCCAAACATAACGCTTCTCATTTAAATCAAAAAGTTCTATTTGGTCTCATCCTTCTACAAAATTTTTCCAATGGCCTTCTACATGAACTTTACCAAAAGTCCACGTGATCTTTAGTAAACTGTAGACATGCAGCAATGTTCTGTTTGGAGAGCAGTGGCTTTCTCCTCGCAGCCCTGCCATGCACACCATGGTTGTTCAGTGTTCTCCTGATGGTGGACTCATGAACATTAACATTAGCCAATGTGTGAGAGGCCTTCAGTTGCTTAGAAGTTACTCTGGGGTCCTTTGAGACCTCGTAAACTATTACACACCCTGCTCTTGGAGTGATCTTTGTTGGTCTCCACTCCTGGAGAGGGTTACCATGATCTTGACTTTTCTCTATCTGTCTGAATGTGGATTGGTGGAGTCCAAACAGAAAAACATTTCTTTTTATGAGGTCTTCAGAAATCTCCTTTGTTCATACCGTAATACACTTCCACAAAGACATGGTGTTCAGACTTTGATAAATCCCAGTAGCGGCGTAAGTTCAATGTTTACCTAGTTTGTACACAAACGAGTTTACGAACAGCTAAAACTTATACCATTGCCATAAATCACGTACATTCAGCATAGACTTATGTTATATCTTAAAACTTACACCTACTTATTGTCAGGATAATAACACGTAACTCATTTTAACAGTTTATAGTTAGATTTAATGTCGTCGGCCGGTTGTTGTGGCATATCTGAGAGAAACTCACTCTCACTTACATTATAGCTGCAATAAACGATCATTCACTCACTGTCCTCCCTCTCTCTCTCTCTGTCTCTCTCTCTGTCTCATGCACACGAAAAACACATCCATCGGTTTTGCAAGAAACCAGAAAGCATAAACTCCGCTCTTTTGAAACATTTAGCTGGGAAAATCTTGACTGTTACACAGCGCTTACAACTGAGATGTTAAGTAAATGGCTTTTTATTAAAAAACATTACCACATCAAGGATTACACGCTGTTCAAGTCCATGTGAATGAGCTGTTACCTTGGAAACGATAACAAGCACAGTAATGTATAAATTGATTGCTTAATGAAATAAACCGAGCATTTCAGACGAGATGCACAGAGAGGACAAGATGAAATCAGAGGGAGACAGAGAAAGAGAAAAAAAAAAAGAAGAGATGTCGTGACTGTTATTTACTACAGAGGGGAGTGTCGGCTAAGACACCTTCGTGATACGATATAATGCTGTCCGTGAGTAATTAAACACACACACCTCACACTGAGTGGAGCAGAGAGGAGACGTGTGAAACTGAAGAGTGTGTGTGTGTTTCTTTATCATTGTGTACATTTAATGTTACAGTTTGCAACTCCGGGTGGCTCTTCTGTTTGTCGAAAATGCCGTATTTCCTGTTTACAGTGCATGGTGCCGCCGATCGGCTTGAAACGATAGAAACGTCATTAAATGCGACTGATAAGGATCGCTTTACACACTTCAAGTTAAGATGTGTCAGGTGATAGTGGTGCAACTGAAATTCAAGACAACGCTAGTTTGAATATAGCTGCTCCAAACATAAGGTTAAGATGGACTTTACACCTTGAGCTTACGTTCTGCTGGTGCAACCGGCCGCTGTTGTCGAAATAAAACAGGACGCACGCTCACCTGATCGCCATCCTATTGATTGAAAACACCTGATTCTATTTTCACCTTCAAATGAACTGCTAATCCTAGAGGTTCACATACTTTTGCAACTCACAGATATGTAATATTGGATCGTTTCCCTTAATAAATAAACGACCAAGTATAATATTTTTGTCTCATGTGTTTAATTGGGTTCTCCTGATATACTTTTAGGACTTGAGTGACTTTCAAGCACCACTGTAGGTGAATGAACAATGTTTCTGTAACTTCATTAATCACCTAACATCTAACGTGACGTGCTGCCAAATAACAATCATATAACCATGTCTGAGTCATAGATTTTACAACCTGCAGAATCTTGCCCCTCCTGCAGTAATTTAATTGCTGTCTGGATGCAAGAGTTTTATCATGGAGGAGACACGGAGAAAATTATTCCAGACATCCCTGCATGAAAGAAAGAAATCCCATCAGCAGTTTGGAATTACAGTTATTTCAGACTGATTAGGAGTACATGATTATCTGTGATGCTGAAATGCGTAACCTACATAAACGGTGACCTCTAGGAATGTTGACCCCGGTTAAAGGCAGCGCCAGCGTGTCTTGGTGCCCAGTGCTCGCTGAAGCGAAGAGCTCTCTAACAGCAGGATTAGCCATCCTCACTCTCACTATTAAAGATACTGTTTAGATCTTTTCATCACGTCGCGTGTATTGTAAGATGCTGTAGTGCCTCTTTGTGTTGTCACAGAGCATAGTTCTCTTTGATTGCCGCCATTAATCATGTCATCCGTTCATTAGCATTCGGCGCATGCACCAGCGTTACATCATAGAGTATCAGATCTCGCTATCTGAGACTTTTCTTCTGACTAAATTAACATGAGATGTTTTGGATACCAGTGACTCCCAGTTCTTTTGTAGCGATCTCTCATGAACACCCCTTCCTCTTTGGTGTTTTCTCATAATGGTATAACCCTAACTCTGACCCTGACCCTAACCCATGAACACTGATGTTCTCGGTACTAGCTCCCGTTTTAGGTTCTTTGCGACTTGTTTGCAGATTCCACGTTATGCCTTTGCGCTTATTCTTTTAGAACATTTTCAGTCTATGTACGTTCCATTTTTTTTTTTCTCTTTTCATGCTTCCTTGTTTGTTATCGCTTTAGATTCGTTTCGGAAGCGAAAATTTGTAGTAAGAAGAGTACGTTTCAGATCATCATAAGCACCTGATGTACTGCCAATATGGCTCACTATGTACTTAAAAAAAAAAAATTTGCAAGAACGTCACATGAAAGATAAAGGTAAAGGAGGTTTCCAGGTTTTTTCAGGTGTCTGTGATTTAAGAATATTTTGAACACACACACACACACACACACACACAACAGAATAAAAGAATAGCCAACTTGTAATTCAAGATTGTGAAGTCTGTTCATGTTACGTTTTTACAGTTTTGAGTTCGTGATCGTTTGATAAAATAAAAACGATTAAAAAATAGGCAGTGTTTACGTTTTCTTCTGCTTCCTTCTTTTTTTTTGAAACGATAAACAACGGAACGCAACATTTATTTAAGATCTCTTGAACACAACTGCGTGTTTCTGCCAATGCGCCTCAGACCCTCATGTTGAATATGGCGCTGCAGGTCCAAAACACATCAGAACTGAGTTACCCCTCTTTTTTATAGATCTCATTATCCTACAGGAAATCATCGTTTCACTTACTTTTCATCGTAATCAAACGGCGCTATGAACTCTCGTATGCACATCTCCACATCTCCACATCGTGCTCTTGATGTTTTCTCACGGCCCCACTGCCCAGCACGCTAAGGAATAGAAACCAGGTGTTGGAGTTGTAATCTCCTTCTCAGCTCCTCTCTCACTGTTTAAAGACAGAGCTGGTGACCTCCTGAGTGCTGCTCGGGCCCTCGCTGTCGCAAGACATCGGGGTTTTACGACCTTACGCCCTAGAACGCTCCTCTTCTGCAAAATGCCACACAAGAAGAAACTAAGAAGGGTGAGCTTAAGCAGAAAGGCCACAAGAGAGGCTTGAAGACGTGGGAACTGAAACATTGACGGGAGCAGAATTCTGATATAATAAATAAAATGTCAAGAAGTCAAAAGTTTGAGATCATCAGTCCAAGTTTTAAGATGAGTCAGACGTTTGACATTATTAAGTCAATAACAAGTCAAGATTTTGAGATAAGAAGCCAGACGTTGGAGATAATTCAGAATTTTGATTATTGCATCAGTCCATCATGCCTTTTTTGAATTCTATCCGGCTGAAATTGGCTTCCACAGGATGTGCAAGATGTGGAGAAACTCTACTGAGCAGTGCTCTCAGATTCCTTGCTCTGTGTTCTCCAGCCTCATCAAGCATTATAGTCCATCTCAAACAAATATCCACGCCCACAGGAAGTGACCTCACTGTTTCTAGCAACACATCTATTTGGTAGTAAATATTGTTCAACACAAACGGAGTACCGAGCCCCAAGCGCCTCTTTTTATCTGACTGGGAGCTTGATTCAGTGACGTGATGTCCAAGTTAAAACGAGGACCATGCTGTTGATCAGCTGTTGGATGTTCCCTCAGGCCAGGACTAAACTTTCTTTCAGGGATGAAAGTGTTTCAATTTCCAGAACCTAAAACATAGCAAAATGGTTGGATTGCTGCAGAGAAGAGAGACAGCTGGAGAAACGCTAACTCCTGGAACTGTAGCACACTTTTTATCCCAACCTCGATGATATGTTACGAACTTAAAAGCAACATTGTTGCATGAATACGAGCTGCGTGCTGTGTAGCAGATGTGTGCAAGGCAATCATTTTTCCAAACAAGAAAGCTAACCAGCTAGCTAGCTAACTCACTAAACCATTCATGTGCAGTGCTCACATGCAACTTTACTTTCTGTCTTTGTCTGTCTTTCTTTCAGTCTTTCTTTCTGTCTGTCTGTCTTTCTTTCAGTCTGTCTTTCTGCCTGTCTTTCTTTCTGTCTTTCTTTCTTTCTTTCTGCCTGTCTTTCTGTCTTTCTTTCTTTTTGTCTTTCTTTCTTTCAGTCTTTCTTTCAGTCTTTCTTTCAGTCTGTCTGTCTGTCTGTCTTTCTGTCTGTCTGTCTTTCTTTCTTTCTGTCTTTCTTTCCATCTTTCTTTCAGTCTTTCTGACTGTCTGTCTGTCTCTCTGTCTCTGTCTGTCTGTCTGTCTTTCTTTCTTTCAGTCTTTCTGTCTGTCTGTCTTTTCTTTCTTTCTTTCTTTCTTTGTCTGTCTGTCTGTCTGTCTTTCTAACTTCAACATACACAATGCAGATACCATCTTCACTAAAAGACCAAATATTTCCTTTCCTTTAAGAAATTAATCGTAGTCAGCTTTCACTACAAACACACTCCGTTATCAACACACACTCCATTTTAAGTTTATACATTTTCCCCCACATTCTTGTTCAGAGAATCAGGTAATGACAATTGATAATTTAGTCACAAGAAGTAAAAGCTAGACCTTTTGCTTTAAGATCAGTCTTGCAAAGTAAATTGATCCTTTTTACCTCAATCGTTCCAGAAGTGTGGGTAGATTTATCTCATACTTTCAGGGTGAGACGTTTATAATTATCCAGACATTTTTATCCACATCTTTATCAAGGGTGCCAATAATTGTGGCGCTGACCACATCGGCCAGCTGTATTTATTGCCATATGATTTACTTTTCTAATCGCAGCTCTTGTGATTAACAGTCCCGTCTGTCTGAAACGGAGAGAGGTGTGAAAAGGAGCAGCGTATTGGTCTGGACGCGGCGGCTGCGTTGCGCTTATGTTGTAATTGAAAACAACTGAAAAAGCACATTAAGCACTGAAAAACACATTTAGTTTCTGGACGCAGGCCCTTGGCTTCACTGTTTTGTGCTTGCTCATGTCTGCTTTTGTGAGAAATCTCCCAAATGTCCTCTTTGGGGTTAATAAAGTATCTACGCTACACATCGAAGGTTTGTACACCCCTGCTCATAGGTCTTCATTTGTGCTAATTTAGAAACTGTTTATTCATCAGTGGGTACTGACAGGAACAAGACCGTGAGTACATGCGGCTGAAATGAGGGCTGCTGGGATTACACTCTGATAGGGTGAGGAGCTCGACAATCCAAAAGGAGTGGAGCCACTGCTCCTCTGAATAAACAGGAACCAGCTGAGGTGGTGTGGGGACCTTACAAGCCTATCACATACGTCCCACTGGACTGGTTTGACCCCATCTGACCCCCAGGCAGACCCAGATCCCACTGGAGAGATTCGTTGGCTTAGGAATATCTGGAGGTCCCACAGGAATAGCTGAAGTCTAACTGGGATGATGATCGAGACTCTCAGCAGGAAACCTGGAAGGAAAACGAATGGCGAAAAAATACCTCAGGATCTTCTCAACCATCTTCATGAGGAGCTTCACCCAGAAAGCTTTTCTTAAATGTCACAAACGTCTCCTAAGTTCTATGTCCAGGAAAATGTTTGCAGGTTACATTGGACATCCTTGTGCTAAACGAACACTGCTTGGAAAGAAATTAATTTCAGGTAAATGTTACTTATTAAAAAGATTTTATTTCAGAAATATGTTTATATGTCTGTATTAAAATGTCTCTGAGACAATGAAAAGAAATCTATTGAAATGTATCCAAACATCTGACCTTGAAAGTGTTTTTAATTAAGAAATACAAAATAAAAATGAGATTTAATTGAGCAGCTTTTCTTCGAAACAGGGTTGCCAGGTCTCAGCGAAATTCTCATCTCAAATGACAGATCTGAAACTAATCGAAGAAATTCAGCCATTGGAACATGGAGGGACAATTTCTCTTATTCTTTCGTTGTAAGGTCACTGTGGTGCGCAGGGATTTCTGATTGTCTGCAATAAACCTCTTATTATTGTCTGATCTGGCCATCATCCTTTTCCTAATCCCCTTTTCGTCTCCTAATCTTTGCAATATTTACTTTCATATTTAGACCATTTCCTTGGCTCCCGACATGATGTTACGCTTTCAATTACACTCTCATTACTGCACTTGAGAGATAATAGATAACGTAGATAACAGGATTTTTACTCACATTTTTTTTAAAATAAACATTGGTGCATGTTCTTTGGATCACTGTTACATAATAAAAAAAATGATCACAGAAGACTATAAGCCGATTAACAGACAAGATTACTGTATGAGCAAATTTTAAAATGCAAACAATTTCCTACTGAAAGTAACACTTCAGGTACCAAATGCTGAGCAGCATCGTTTGAGACGGAGGCCTCTCGGGAGCGATTTGACGTTTAAATGCTTCAAAGGAAAACGGCGTGATAAACTCTG
The DNA here is from genome assembly GCA_030068355.1 of Notoglanidium maculatum. Classification (NCBI taxonomy): domain Eukaryota; kingdom Metazoa; phylum Chordata; class Actinopteri; order Siluriformes; family Auchenoglanididae; genus Notoglanidium; species Notoglanidium maculatum. The sequence goes on from JAQQZX010169603.1 coordinate 12,778, forward strand.
TGGAGATTTCACAGCTCAATAACCGACCTGCGTGAACACACATGGGTAAGCGATTAATAAGCCCAGCTGAGTGAGCATCTTTTAATATTTTGCAGTATGAAATCTCCGAATTCAGCTTTATCATAAGATGTCACCGTAATGTTCAGCAGTGATTGGTTGCCTGTTGGGTAAAATATACCTACGATGTATTGGTTAAAAACTGCGACCTTGGCAGTCCTGCTCCTAAATGATTTGTGCCTCATTTATTAATTTGGAATTTGGCAGCTTCATGTGCCCAGTTGCATGTTTTGGAACTTTCCCAAGCATGGAAAACTTTTGAGACCAGTTTTGTCTTGCAGTAGGACGGAGACGTGTACTGTTTAGTGATATTGCCCTGCTAAGTGAATGGCTAACAAAGACGAGTGCACGTTTGTTCCTCTGGCCTGATGGGTAGATGTTGATCTCCAGGATGAGGTGAGGTCAGCCGAGCCAAGGGTTGAAGAGCCAGACATCGGCCCCGGCCTTTTGGAAATGAGACTTGGGTATTTAAAAAAAAAAGAAGGTTCGCTGCCCTCAGGGTGTGTGTGTGTGTGTGTGTTTGGGGAAGTGATCTGCAGCTTTGAACAGTTTCTTTATCTTCTGAAGATTGATTAAGAGATGTGTGAAATGCGAGGGAGTAGACAGTGAGGCTAGTAGGACTGGTGAGGGTTTGGGGAATCTGGAGGATTGTAAGAACAAAAGATTGTTACCTGGAAGCATCCATCCATCCATTATCTACAGCGCTTTATCCGTCTGGGTCGCGGGGAAGCTGGAGCCAATCCCAGCATCTTCGGGCGAGAGGCAGGGTACACCCTGGGCAGGTCGTACCTGGAAGCATTGCAAACCTATTTTGAATCAAAGTCTCTTCTGACAGAACCTCCCTGGTGGGCCCATCAAGTCTTTTCACTCATAATCGCTGTCTTTTCTTCAAGCACAGGGACTCGCAGTATTGTACGGATCCATCAATGCCATTATTTAAGACCTTTTCGTTTGTGTCACTCGTCTATACTGATAACCAAATAAGTAACCTACTTAGTATTAATCAATCATGGTCATCCTGTTAACGCTGAAAAGTGCTCACTCGTGCTAAGCTACTAGGCTCGTTCTTTATAACGTTAGCGAGTTGATTTTAAATGAAGTGCGTTAGAGTCTGCTCGCAGTGGAGAAATAAAGTTTTTATTGTTTTCATTGCATGCGTCACAAACCCTCGATGTCGATTACCGATAGCGGCTGATCATCAAGAACGACGTACTAGAACATCAGAGCTATTATTTTCGCTCAGCGTTGCCTGTAGATATTTTCTGACCTAGCCGGCATTTTCTGGAGTGTTGGTTGCTCCCTCATGCTGCGAGCAATGGGTTGCGTTTAATCTTTAAGATGTTTTATCAGGTTACTTGCTTTGTCAGAAGATGCTGCTGTCTGATATTTGCCTTGTCGTGTTGCTTTGATGGACACTGTTAATCGTGAAATGCGGTACATCCAGATCACTGTCTCTTCATTAGCGCTACACTAGGACTGATTCATGTAGAACCTGATGCTGGCAAAACGGTGTTTGTTCATGCTGCTTGGTCACCGAATTACAAAGGTCCTGCAGCATTTTCATGATCTGACATCTTCACTTGGAAAGGAGATTAAAAATGATGTGCCTCGTGACCTTTCTGTCGCAGGCAAAACGAATATGTTTTGAGAACAAATTAGCGATAGGTCCTTTCTCAAAGGAGGGGAAAGAGGCGAGCAGAATCACAGGGGCTGTGAAGAATGATGGAGGAAAGCAATAATAATCAGTAAGCTGTTTCAGCATGCCATGGGGGACTTTCCATCGGCGGCCTTTACAAAGCACATTCTTGTATTGTACCTGACTTAACGCAATAACACTTCCCTAGGCTGGCTTGTGCAGTGATCAGCCATGTTTTGCGACGCTTCGTTCAGTCAGCATGTATGACGACGGTTGCTGATAAGTACTGACCATCCGTGAAATTGCTTCCATTTGACCACCAAGTCCTGAAATGATGGACTCTTGAAATGTACTTCATGTGATTTCACTCTGTAGACATGCAGGCGCCATCAGCACTCCTGTTAATGTTCTACCTATAAACTTCCTAATTTGCTCGCATACTGGTACCTTTATAGTGCTGAATCACTATGTAAGGAATAAAAAACTCCATGTTACGCTGTTTTAAGAAAATAACCAAGAACAGGATGAAGCAAAGTGGAATATTTTCCTATAACAGGATATCAGGAAGTGTTTGATTCCTTTTATACCGGAGCAATTTTCCATATATTGCTATTTATTTATTAAAGAACTTGCTATACTCTTTATCCACTCAGAGTTAATGTCTTAGTTAATGACATTACTTCCATTATAGCAGCTATAAACAGCCATGTCCTCACCATCTGCTCTTTTTTCCCCTCTCTCAAAGTTAATATGACAAAAAATACCCCCCAAAAAAACCACAGGTTGTCATGTGACTGAGGAAAACCAAATAGAAAGGTAAACTTGTTTGTCCTGAAGATGCCTGAAAACACATGCTAGTTACAGTACAGCTTTATCTCTGACTGTCTAACACGCGCTGGCGGCATGGCGACGGCCCACCTGTGTCTTCATGGCGAGCGCGTCCTGATGGGAGGTCGCCGTGCTTAAGTGTCTGTTGTTGTTATTTATAGTGCGTGTTCCAAGCAGAAGAGTAAACACACTCAGCCAAGTATATGCTCTTAATGAGCGCCGGCTGGAAGCACTTGCTATCTGCTCGGAGGTGTGTGTGCTTTCTTTTTTTTTCAGGAAGCACACATAGACCATTGTTAGGCACATGCACTGGACAGATCTTGTAAAACATCCTTCATCCCTTCAGAAATCTGGCAGCGTGCACAAGTTTGTTATATCACCAGATTCCTTTGCTGCAAATTAAGTTTGCATGTTGAACCATGATTCATCGTGATGAATTGGGAATGTTGCTGGCCGGAGAACAAGCAGCTGAAGTCATGCTGTGTAGCAGGAACAGTTCATTTTCTCCGAGCAAAGCTCCACACCCGAACGATCGCGCCGATGAGAGGAATGTCTAGACCGATTAGACAGTTCAGGTTGTTGATGGGAAAATCAGCCCTATTTTGTAGCTCACAATGCACATATTTGTTACACGGGTGTTAAATCTGCTTTGCCAGATTATTAGGGACACTGACGTTCTATCATGTACCTACTAGAGATGTAACCAAATACAAACACGTGATCAGTATATTTATTATTATTTTTTTAAAGCATGCCAGAAAAGGTTCACAGAGCATCTGGTTGAGACTAGAGATGTCCATCAGGACTTGGAATTACACGAACAGTCACAAACCAAGCTCGCAGGACAAACAAACAAAAAGAACGTGTCCGTTTATTCATCCTTAGTAACTGCCTGATCAGGATCTAAATTAGTTCCAATTCCAACCATCGACTAGAGTGATGAGGAACTGTCAAAGCCAGAACTCACACATCATGCTGACATTTCATATTCAAGGGTTCATATTAAATTGAACCTCTTCTGATTGATGCGACTTCAGCGGTTCATTTAAATCTGAATACAGATTTGAATATTTGGAGCACTAATCAGAAACAGGTGCAGATACAGATAGTAGAACTATGTGTGGTTCCTACACTTTCTCTCAATTATATCCAGGTGGTATAGGTCTACTATATACAGTCAAATTCGGAACTATTGGCACCCTTCAAAAGCCTGAATAAGTAAATAATCAGAATCCCTTAATAATATTTTCAGTCAATCCAAACCAGATGACACCATTCTGACCTTTTCTTGTTTCCGTAGGAGTTACAGCTAACACACAAACCTAAAGGAAGTGTGTCTTGGTAAGATGCTGCCAAAACATCTTCATTGCTTCATTTGGCTTCGATTCTACGCATCTCTGGACCTCTACCAGAATGATGACCTCCATTATTCTGAAGGATTGCCCCTCCGTTTGCTATTGTAACAAGGACAAATTGTTTTATTTATAAAATTATAAATGAATTTAAGTGAGTTGTAAGTGTAGCAGATGTGCTCGGTCAAAACTTGGCATGTTTTCTTTACAGAAGTGTGTATCGAGTTAATAAAAACATTGCCGTTGTTTTATTCATAATTTAAACAGTTCAAAACAGGAAATCATGATTTTCTGACCTTGTCTTTCTTATCAGTACCTTTTTCCTAGTTTATTTATTTATTTATTTTTTTAACATCAGTTTGCCCAGGGACAAATGAAAATGAGCAATCTGGCTAAATCCGATACATCGGAAATACTGATGTTGTCCCTGTTACATAAAGAAAGAAAGAAAGGCCAAATCCTGGGAAAAAAGTTCCAAACTATGATTTAATGACCACTTCAATTGCAGTTAATGGTATATTTAATTGCATGTACTTATTAGAACACAGAACATTTTTAAGAGTGTCTTTTATGTTGAAATGTACAACCCATGTGTGAAAGGCAGTACGTAATTTTCGAAAGTTTTGCAATTATTTGAAAATAAAAAGTCCTCATATGTATTTGCGAAAAAATGCTATCTCCAGTAGGTTGAGTGGAAAATGTCTTACAATCGTTTTTCTTATTCTTTTGAAGGGCGCCATTGTTTCTGAGTGTTTCTGAAGCATGGGTGAGCATGGATGAGCATTCCATGTGCAGCAATAAAGCGCCAGGTTTATTTTATACGTGTTTTTATTGTGGCTCGTACGCTTTGGGCTGATATTCGATGCTTTTGATTGTGTTGCAACATTTTCAGCCCTTTTCTTGTGAGAAAGCACTGGGAAAAACAGTAAACTAATTAATAAAGTAAATAAAAAAGCGAAGAAAAAAGAAACAAACTGAACTTAAGAAAATATAGTAAAGAGCTTTTTCGTTGTTTGCTTAATCAGAGGTGCACATGTGGACAAGATATAGATGTTTATATATTTGTATTTTACATTAATATTAACATATACTGTAAGTCTATATCAATATTGTACTGGCGATATTGTTAAATATTGCAAATTTTGTCATTTAACATTTTTTTGGCAGATTTCTAAAGAAATGTTTCATTAAAATGCAGCAATGAACTGTTTCTATAACAAACGAGTGGAATTCAGTATTCTAGTGAATCAAATTATCAAATACTTCACTGCAAAATATCACACTGTTCATTCAAATTAAACTTTTTTTCAGCAAACAGTGCAGCCTGTGTGAAAATTGAACTATGTGATCCTGGGCTTTAAAAGGTTTCTATGGACTTTATTAGGCTTTTATTGGCTTTTATGTGGATTTCTTTGGTTCCAAGGGTTTCTATGGGCTTCCATGGGCTTTTCTGGGCTTCCATTAACTTCCATAGACTTCTAGAGTCTTCCATCGGCTTCTCCAGGCTTCCATTGGCTTCTATGGGCTTCTAGAGGCTTCCATGGGCCTTTATTGGCTTCCGTTGGCTTTCATTGGTTGTATTTTCATAGAACACTATTGTAAAAATATATTGTATATATTAAAAAAATTTGTACTGATCCCGACAGTCTAATGTCCAAATGAAGAGCATTCCATTGTCCATTCCATCGGGAACACGAACTGCAAAAGTACAGACTTCCTTTTGTTCTAGTTTGGACCTCAGTATGGCTAATAGATATCGATTAATGGACCTAAGCTGACTTAGAGATGTGTTCCAGGGCTTTTCCATTTGGAGCTTTGTATGTCAGTCATAACATTTTTTTATTAATTCTATATTTCACAGGTAGCCAATGAAAAGCAGCAAGAATTGGAGTAATATGGAATAATGTTTTGTCTGTGTCAGGAAACAAGCAGCCACATTTTGAACTTATTGTAGGTGTGCTATAAAGTGCAATATTTTGCAGTAATCAAGTCAGGAGGACTCAAATGTGTTAACCATTAATTCAGCATCTCTAACAGACAATATGTGTCTAACTTTGGCAATGTTTCTCAGCCGAAAGAAAACATGATTCAGCAAGTTTACTAATGGATACAGAAAAGTTCAAACAGGGATCAAAGATTAACCAAGGTTGCTACAGGAAGATTTTATGTTAAAAGCCAAAGGGCCTAGAGCAAGCTGTACGTCCCTAGACAACTTAACACGCCCAAAAAACACAATTTCAGTCGTGCCTTCACTTAGCATGAGGAGATCCAGACATCCAGGCCTTAACTGCAGTTAGGCAATTAGTACAATCACGTAGCCTACTGAAATCATTGTGCTCACAGACAAATAGAACTGGGTATCATTGGCATAAAGAAATAATAAAGCATCACATTAAACTAACACTAAAGGGGCATATGAAGTCAGAACAAAATAGGGCCAAGGATAGACCCTTGAGGCATCCATTACGTCAGCTCAGTAGTGTAAGACAGGCTAGATCCATTGATTATGGAAAAAGTTCTATTTGATAAATAGCTGTTAAACCAATCCAGAGCCATCCCATGTAAAAAGTCAACAATTTCAAAGACCACATTTAAGTCTAATAGCAACTGAATAATATATTCACCAGTCTGCTTGCAGAAATATGTCATTTAAGACTCCAACTGCAACATTTAATGCCAATCAACTGAAACTTTTCAGAATGGCTGCTGTATTCTTAGCTACAATTTTTACCGCACCTTCGAGAGAAAAGGCAGCTTAAAACTAGGCCTATAATTATTGCAGAAGGTGGGATCAAATTATTTGAGGAGAGGTTGATCACAGGCAAGTCTTCATTAACTCAACCTGTTGTAAGGGAGGGATTTATAATAGCTAGAATGAATGAATGAAGCAACCATCCCTAAAACAACTTTAATTTAATGGGGATTAAATGTAATGGGGATGACATCAAAGGATATGGAAGAGGGCTTTAGGTGTTGAGCAGTCTCAATTAGTTCATCAAGAGAAACTGATGAGAACTGAACCTGGGTACCATATGGGGGCCCTAAGGTGATAGATGAATGTGGAACTGTAATAGCAGCTCTAATACTACCTACTTTGTCAACAAAGAAATGCAACATTTGTTTATTATCAATAGGAACTACCACAGTATCAGCAGGACCGTTCACCAGTATCTCAGTAGTGGAAAAGAAAAACCTTGGATTTTGTTTCTTTTCAGATATATTAAAATGAGCATCTCTCACTTCCATTAGCATTGAGTTATAAGAAGCCATTAGCTGTATTAAGTTCACAAAGCTTCGTTTTTTCCACAACCGCTCAGTTAGCCTGGGTTCCCATTTTAATAGCAATATGCACTCATTTATCCAGGGGGAATGTTTCACAGACTCTTTTAAGTATTGTTAAAAGAGTCTAGAAAAACATTTACATCAGCAGCTGTAGGTAAGAAATCCCCCAGGCCAGTGGTTCTCAGAGTGGGGTCCGGGGACTCCCAGGGGTCCGTTAAGCATCTAAATTTAAAAATATTTAAAAATATTGTTACAGTGGTAGAAATCACAAGGTCACATTATCAAATTTACTTCATTAGGGATCCAGACACCAAAGTTGACTCAGACCTAATGTGTTCTATCAGTGGAAATTTCAAAAATAGAAAGTCCCTATGGCTCCAAAAAAACATCTTTAAAATTTTTAAATAATTTCCATGAAAGAAATCAATACTGAGGGGTCCATGGAATGTATTCTACCATTAAAGAGGTCCCTGGCTAAAAGAAAATGAGAACCTCTGCTCTAGGCTACTTAAAAACAGTATTGAAGTTGACTACTGATGCATCGTTAAGAAAACTAGTTGAAACTGGAACCGTGGGTTCAGAAATCTTAGACTGAAGCACAGACTAAAAAATCACATATTTGTGGTCAGAGATTGCATCTTCTTCTACACCCACTGAAGTTAGTGATAGTCCCAGAGTAAAAACTTAAAAAAAAGGCCAATGTATGACAGTGAATGTGAGTGGGGCCAGAGACATGTTACACAGAATTAAAAGACTCAGTAATATTTAAGAAATCGAAGCTAAAATTTTTAAATCAAATGTTAAACTCGCCAAGCAGCAGAAAATGATGAAAATCCATCACAGCCGTTTACAACTGATCAGCAAATTCTGTTAGAAAGCAGTTGCTGAACTTTGAAAAGTTGGGGTTACAACAACAGGGGCTATCAGTTTGCAACACTCTCTCAACAGAATCGACAAAAAACATGAGAGTTCAGTCTTTTCATGGATGTATTCAGCACCGAATAAACTATATTGCCTGCTAGAACTTGCGTTCCTCAGGTGCAGGGGTGAATTCCATCATTCCTACAGAAGAGAAGACGGTTCCAGAAGAGATTAAATTTGTCAATAAAAACTACATTGCATAAAGGGCAAGTCTCCTGGAGCCAACTGTACAAGCTTCTAGTGCAGCTAAAACACCCTGATTCTCTTCCAAGGAGTGGAATTGGAAAACATTTTTTCTACAGGATTGAAGAAAGTTGAAAAGCTTGTTAATGTTGTGCTTTAATATCTCAGACCTCTGGTCCTGGATGTTTTTATACCATACGTGAATAATCACATTATCAAAGTCAGTGTGTATGTATAGTAAAGTATAGTATCTGTAGCAATATAACATTAAATAAGCTTGATGGTATAGACGTTTTGGGCGATATGTCTTGTCAATGTCATAACAGCCGCGATACATTCTGCTATATCTGTGGTGAATACACTTTTGCCTCAGAGATGTTGGATGACTGCTCCTGCGAAGAAAGCTTATCATCTGTGTTTCGGCTGCAAAATTGGTGATCAAGACAAGCAATGGGCTCCTCACATTTGCTGTGCGACATGTGCTGTCAGTCTGAGAGCCTGGCTCAGAGGCACTCGAAAGACGATGCCGTTTGCTGTTCGGATGATATGGTGAGAACAGAAAGACCATGTGACGGACTATTACTTCTGTTTGACTAATGTGTCTGGTTTCTCTACGAAAAACAAGAAGTCAATTGAATATCCTAATCTGCCTTCACCAACGAGACCCATGCCACATGACGACAGTCTTCCGATTCCGAAACCACCAGGGGATTGGACCTTAGATGAACCAGATGAAGAAACTGCAATGCAGGGTACTGACAGTGACACTGACCCGGATATCGAACCGTGCTCATCAGGCGATCCACATCTGATTTTTGAACACAGTCCGAATTGAACGATTTGGTCAGAGATTTGGGTCTGTCAGAAGCAAAAGCCGAGCTGCTGGGTTCGAGACTGCAGGAATGATGTTTGCTGTCACCAGGTCTGAAAATTTCTGTGTTTCGAGGCTGACATCAGGATATAACCAAATTTTTTGCACAAGTCGACAGTCTCTGTTTCTGTTGTGACACTGAAGGATTGTTCTTGGCCTTGGGTTGTGATCACAACCCGGAAGAGTGGCGTCTCTTCATTGATTTGTCAATGTTAAGCATGAAAGCTGTTCTGCTAGACAATGGCAACGTTTATCCTTCAGTACCTGTTGGCTATGCAGCACACGTGAAAGAAACATATGAGAATATTGTTGAAGCATGTCCAGTATACCAGGTACAACTGGAATATCTGTGGTTGTTGCTCTGTTACTAGGACTGCAGCTCGGCTATACAAAGTACTGTTGTTTCATCTGTGAATGGGACGGCCGTGC